>CM042869.1:15839194-15846694 GCA_023658055.1 Thaleichthys pacificus | reverse complement strand
AGACACAGAGGACAGAGAAAACAGGGAGGGGGAGGAAGTGATTGTGTGAATGCTCCCAGCATCTGCTCCCAGTGCGCCTGACTGACATGGAACACACTCCGGCTCATTTGTTGATTCTAATTCCTATTCTCCCAGTCGTTAATGAGAGCTGGAACAGGAAGAGGAACGAGCATCACCATGCAGGTCTATAAAAAAACACCCCCTTTTTAAAGGGCTAATTAGAGTTTGGTTACCAAGGATATTTTAGGCTCCAATCAAAAGGTGAATTTTCCAGCTGGCGCGTCTCAATTCAAGTTGTCACAGAAGGTTCTGCGCAGTGCAGGCAGACAACATGCTACCTGACTGTGTCACAGGTTTATTATGAACATGTCTGTCAAAGATAAACCCCTATTCAGACACACAGAGGAAAAACCAGGTTCTTGGTGTGAAAAGGGTCACCATGACATTGATATAGCACACATCAAAGTTCTGTACCACAGGCAGTGTGTCACTACTGTATCTGAGATCACACAGCTGAATCTGGCCCTGTGTAGTAAAACCCATCACAGGGGGTTTTGTAGTGTATTGTAGTCATCACCAAAGCAATGCAATGCTTCCCAGCACACCATAAGAGGCCTTAAAAGAAATAAATAACAACCTCAAACCGGGTTCAGGAACCTCCATGCAAATCCCTGGATTGTGAGGCGAGAACGTCAGGGAACGGTAAGTCTCTCTTCTGAACACGGGGGTCTGTCACGCAGATCCCAGACTCACAGGGAACACGCCATGAAAGGGATTGGTGAGTGTGTGTGTGCGTGTGTGTGCAATGGTATGCGTCTTAGAGAGGGAAAGAAGAAGCGAGCATGAGAGCATGGCAGCCGCACGCCGTGAAAACAAGTGTCTGTATACGTGGCTATACGCTAACTCTGCCCGAGTGGTGCGGTATGTGTGTGTGTGCGTGTCCAAGTGTGTGTGTGTGTGGGTGGTGTGTGTGCATCCAAGTGTGTGTGTGTCCAAGTGTGTGTGTGTGTGGGTGGGTGTGTGTGCGTCCAAGTGTGTGTGTGTCCAAGTGTGTGTGTGGGTGGGTGGGTGGGTGTGCGTCCAAGTGTGTGTGTGTGTGTGTCAGCCGCCAGTTTGAAAGAAGTGTGGAGGAGCTGTGATCTAAACAGGGCCTGTGTGTGTGTGTGTGTGGGGGGGGGGTGGCGTGTCACCAGCCTGGTGTGAATCTTCCCTTCAGAGGAACGTGCTTCTCAGACAGGCTCTGGGGAAGCCCAAAGCAGACCAACACAGCCGGCTGCTAGCGCACCACACAGACAGACACACAGAAACCAGGGGCAGCTTTGTTTTGCTGTTGTAGTGAGCGGCACATCATCTTTTTTAAGAGAGAAAAATGTTAGCAGAGTGTAACAAGCGAGGACGACAAGGCAGGGTCTGAGCTGAGACAATGAGGCAGGTGAACGGTGTGCTGTGTGGCGTTATCTCTCGCCCGCCACACGGCAGCGGTGGAAGGAGGAGACTGGGAGAGAGGAGGTTGAGTGCAGCCATGGTGTGTTAGGAGAGCAGGGCTGGAATAGAGAACACACATGGCATTGATCTCAAGCTGTCAGCCCCTCTACAGAACAGAGGCTTCGAGAAATATACAACATACTGGCCTGTATGGTGTGTGTGTGTGGGTGTGTGAGTGTGTGTGTGTGTGTGTGAGTGTGTGAGTGTGTGTGTGTGGGCCAGCTCCTTCCTCATCCCTGGCACCAGACCTGAGTTGGACATGTTCAGCTGACAATGACAGAGGCATCACAGGTGCCTGAGGTGCAGCTCATATAGTACACCTGTGGACCATGTCACCACACACACACACACAACATACCCACACCACACACACACAACATACCCACCACACACACACACAACATACCCACACCACACACACACACACACACAACATACCCACACCACACACACACACAACATACCCACACCACATTTTCACTGACACCCTCCTTTCCATTCAACCCAACTTTGACACATGACTTTACCTCCACCATACTGTAAACTAAGAAAAAAACAGACTTGTGAATATGACTGCAAAATGATCTGCACTGGATGGCAATTGTAGTGTTGAATTCTATACAGTAGTCATGATTTTTTCTCCTTCGACACACAATGTAATCATTTACCAGTGAATATGTAAATAAAAGTGTATTATTTTGAATAAATATTTAAATGAATTCAGAGCTGCACAGTGAACGTCCTTAGAAAGCACCTTGAGTGGAAACACAGATGGACATTATTCACCGGGTGTGTTTTGGAAGAGACGACTGCATGCACACCGAACGACTGCACCTTTGACTGACTGACACCTCCACTGAGCCGCCAGTCATCTGATGCCGGCGAGTCAGCTGAAGTTAAAAACACGCCTGCTGGAGGTTTTGGTCTCTGATCGGAAAAGCTATTTGCACACTGCTGAAGTGACAGAATCCTAATTGCACCAGGCACACTGTTGTGGCGTGTGTGAGAGAGGGAGGTGTGTGTGTGTGTGTGTGTGTGTGTGTGTGTGTGTGTGTGCGTATACCTGCTGTGTGTATTTCCTGTGTGTATTTAGGTGTGGTTTGCGTGCCACTGTGTGTGTACATGTAGTGTGTTTTATGTATCAGTGTCTGCGTGACTGTGCGTATGTCTGTGTTGGAGGGCGTAAAACAGAGGCTAGAGATGACTGGCAGGATTATGATTAGCTGAAATAAAAGTTCTCTCGCAGGTATGGATGCGAGAGACACACACCCTAAACTACAGCATCTGTCACTTGAGAGAGAGAGACAGAGAGAGACAGAGAGAGACAGAGAGAGACGAGAGAGAGAGCAGAGAGAGAGACAGGAGAGAGAGAGAGAGAGACAGAGACAGAGAGAGAGAGAGAGAGACAGAGAGACGAGAGAGAGAGAGAGAGAGAGCAGAGAGAGAGAGAGAGAGACAGAGAGAGAGAGAGAGAGAGAGAGACAGAGAGACAGAGAGACGAGAGAGAGAGAGAGAGAGGAGAGAGAGAGAGAGAGAGAGAGAGAGAGAGAGAGAGAGAGAGAGAGAGAGAGAGTGTTGTGTGTGTGACAGAGCGGAGTTAACAAAGCCATGTGGGAATACAGCAGCTCTGCTCGTCGTGCAGAAAGATGGAGCCAAACAGATGGACAGAACGTGACAGCGACAAGAGAGAGAGAGACAGAGAGAGACATAGGGAGAGAGAGAGAGAGAGAGCATAAGAGAGAGAGAGAGAGAGAGAGAGAGAGAGAGAGAGAGAGAGAGAGAGAGCGAGAAAGAGAGAGAAAGAAACAAATGAAAGAGAGAGTCAAAGACAGACCGTGCAAAGCAAAGAGTAAAAGACAGTGTCAAATAGACAGTCAGACAGGAGGGGCATAGAGAGAGAGAGAGAGAGAGAGAGAGGAGAGAGAGAGAGAGAGAGAGAGAGAGAGAGAGAGAGAGGGGATGGAATGGGAGGGAGGGAGGGAGGGAAAGGGACAGAAAGGCAGAGAGATGGGCAGAAAAGAGAGAGGGAGAGAGAGAGAGAGAGAGAGAGAGAGAGAGACAGAGAGACATAGAGAGAGAGAGAGAGGAGACAGAGACAGAGATACAGAGAGAGAGAGAGAGAGAGAGAGAGAGAGAGAGAGAGAGAGAGAGAAGAGAGAGAGAGACAGAGAGACAGAGAGACAGAGAGGAAGAGAGAGCGTTGGCGTGCTGGCAGGGGAAGTGTGACACTGGTGTTGCAGGGTGTGGTGTTGACTCAGCCCAGCACATTCTCCCTCCATATGAGATGTATAGTCGTGCACTGTGGGCCATTCCTCTGTCTATAGATACGTCCCCTGAGAAGGGGCTCCATTTTCCAATCTGTGGCTGTGTTTACTGGTATCGACCCATTAGCAGCATAGCGATGCCCTGGTCATATCCCAGCTGCTGGAGACACAGGGCCAAGCTGGGGATCGACGGCTCTCTGCACCCTGCACTTGGAATTGAGAGGAGTGAATGTGCTGTAACTTTAAGAAGACAAGACTGTACTGGAAATGAGTTTTCCTAAGGGACTTGAGCAAACTCTCTAACACACACACACACACACAGGCACATGGACGGACTCGGGAACAAATTCGCAAACGCGCACACACACGCTCACTCACTCACTCACTCACTCAGGGTTCGCAATCCTGGTCCTCAGGGCACCCCTGTCCTGCATGTGTTAGATGTTTCCCTGCTCCAACACACCTGATTCAAATGAATGGTCCTAAGGAGGCTTCTGCAGAGCTGGATAATGACCCATTCATTTGAATCAGGTGTGTTGGAGTGGGGAAACATCTAACACATGCAGGACAGGGGTGCCCTGAGGACCAGGGTTGGGAACCACGGGTGTAGACACAATGCACAGCAGCCAATAGGCTGACAGTTCCTCCAGGACAATGGAGATATTTAAATAAGGGGGAGACTGTTATAGCCGAGAGCGCACAAATCTGTCTCTTTTCGGATTCTCTCACATCACAACTAGGTTTTACACCACGGAAGACGGATCTATTGATTAAAGATATGCATGGCAGGTCTCAAACACTTCTCTCACACAGACTCACACAGATACACATTAACACCCCCCCACACACAAACACCACACACACACAAACACCACACACACAAACAGACAGTACGGTATGTCTGCCAATATAGTACTTGATTCTTCTTGGCTATTTTGAGCTTTTCCTCTAAAGGACAGGATACAGAAGCATAATTGATGTGCCAGGAGAAATCCAGCTTCACACTGTGAAACAGGCTGGTGCACATGTAGTTGAAGAGGACAGGCTAGGATAGGAAATAAGCCTTTTACTTTTGATCATTGTTACTGTGTAGACCTCAAGTAATAATATGATAAAAAATATCCAAATAAATTAAATTAAATTCAAGAAGAGAATAGAAGAGGCAAGAGGAGAAAGAAAGACTTCTTCTCAACATTTGGAAGATTGCGTTGTTTAGATTAGTGTATGCAACACTGCAGGGTCAAACTAATCCGGGTTCTTTTGTTGGGAATTAGTGCCTGAGAATGATCCGGATAACTCATTAGGGGCCAAACTGGGATTCGAACAGTTGGCGCAGACATGAGCCAAACATGTGTGCAGGGAGTCAGGTGGCTGAGCGGTGAGGGAATCGGGCTAGTAATCCGAAGGTTGCCAGTTCGATTCCCGGTCATGCCAACTGACGTTGTGTCCTTGGGCAAGGCACTTCACCCTACTTGCCTCAGGGGGAATGTCCCTGTACTTACTGTAAGCCGCTCTGGATAAGAGCGTCTGCTAAATGACTAAATGTAAATGTAAATGTGAGAGCACCGTAAACCCACACATTTACTGGTTTTTCCTCGCAAACTCCAAACCTATCATGGTGTCCCCGCCTCGCGGGCGAGCCACTGCAGGAGGCCAGAGCCCAAAGTCTGACTCCCATCTCCAGCCCCCCCCCCCGGACGAGGGAGCTCCCAGCGGCCTGACACGGAGACGACCAGCAACACACCGGGTCCAGCCGGGGGGCGAAGGGGAGGGTCCACAGCTGATGCAGGTGTTTAGTGCTAATCCAGCAGAGCTACTGCTGCAGTTCCTATCCTTATCTGTCCATTAGGGTTAGCATCGAGGAGAGAGGAGATTGGACCAGGGAGATATGACAATGAATACATCAGGCTGACACCTTGATCGATGGCCCAGTAGTCTGTGTCACACACCGCAGCTCATGCTGATGGGTACTTCCTGATCACCGCAGCCCTGATAAGGCATGCAGGAACAGGCCAGTCCATTCATCTTAGGATAGAGACAGAAAAAGAGATAGAGAAAGTACGAGGGGAGCAGTTGAGAGAGAAGTACAGAGAGGCGATACTGTATAAATGTTTGACTGGTATAAAGAAATCTCGGTGTAGTCTCTCATACACTTTCAAACAGAGAAAATCCACTATTACAATACACACAAGTTACAGATTTACAGATTAGCAGTATTATGCCAAGGCTTACAAACAACTGAGACAGCTACAGCAGGCCGAGTGTAGCTGTTTAGGCAGGCTGACTCACAAACCATACACACATACACTAGCTCTTCCTCTCTCTCTCTCTCTCTCTCCTCTCTCTCCCTCTCTCTCTCTCTCTCTCTCTCTCTCTCTCTCTCTCTCTCTCTCTCTCTCCCTCTCTCTCTCTCTCTCTCTCTCTCTCTCCCTCTCTCTCTCTCTCTCTCTCTCTCTTCTCTCTCTCTCTCTCTCTCCTCTCTCTCCTCTCTCTCTCTTCTGTCTGTGTGGATCCCTGCTGCTTCCTAACCTCCATCCAGCAGTGTCTCCATCCACAAATGGCCTCTTTCACATTCTGATTCCTGCTCCAAGTGCAATGGTCCCGCTGTGTTCAAATCACCTTGCTAATGCTCGGCCCTGAGAACCTCATATCCGAAGGCTAGGGTTAGAGAGGGAGGCAGGGAGGGATGGAGGAGGAGGGGGTGAAAGGATGGGGGGATGAGGGGGGGGGGGGCTTCAGTCTCTCATGGCAGCCACTGTGAAGCTGTTAATTAAAACAGAGCTTCAACAAAACGGCACATTATCAAAACGCCAAGACACAGAGAAGCAGCCCTGGGGCCATTGCTGACTTTCTCCATCTTTATTTAAATTTTATTATTATCAATGTTTTTGTGAGGAGAAAAGTACCAGTGTGTGTGTATGTGTGCATGTGTGTGTGTGTGCGTGTGTGCGCGTGCGTGCATATTTATGTGTGCATGTGTGTGTGTCTGCATGTGTGTGTGTGCATGTGTGTGTGTGTGCATGCGTGCATGTGTGTGTGTGCATGTGTGTGCGTGTGTGTGCGTTCTCTGTGGTCCTTGGCAGCTGTTGCCTCCTTATCTTCCCGTGTGCTTGCTTCTCTGTTCTCCAAATATAAACCAGCTACGTCAGAACAAACAGCCCTCTCTGCTGGTAGCCTCTGTACAAGAGCACACACACACATACACACACACACACACACACTTGTGCTGGCAGCTGTGGCAACATTTAGGCTGAACAGTACAGTGCACCTGTTTCACCTGATTCAGCCCAACATGTGTGTGTGTGTGGGTGTGTGTGTGTGCAGTAGTGTATTCTGTGAACGAGAGAGGGAAAGAGAAAAGCATATGGAGGAGAGTGAGCAGGACACACAGCAGCTAGAAGGACAGGGACTTCATTATCTAAATGGGGAGACCCGGGAGGATCAGAGGAAAACGCCATCTCTCTCCACCACAGGCCTGGAGCAGACAGGGGAGAAGAGAGGGGGAGTGACAGAGGGAGGGATGGAGGGAGGGAGGGAGAAAGAAGCGATGAAGAGATGTGGACAAAGGGAGCTCAGGGATGTCAAAGTGAGGGAAAGAGTAAAAGAAAGAGAGGGAGAGAGATAAAAAGAGAGAGAGAGAGGGAGAGGAGAGAGAGAGAGAGAGAGAGAGAGAGAGAGAGAGAGAGAGAGAGAGAGAGAGAGAGAGAGAGACTCAGAGAGAGAGAGAAGTAAGGGAAGACGGACCAGGCAG
>CM042869.1:15766694-15834194 GCA_023658055.1 Thaleichthys pacificus | reverse complement strand
TGTGTTCAGCGTGTTAGGGATGATGGCTCACATGTCTGGGAGCTTAAACAGGAGCGACTGTAAACCTGGGCCGGGGGGGGGGGGGGGGGGGGGGGGGGGGGTGGGGGTTTGATCTAGAAATACGGTTCACACTATCATCTATTCACACGATGCTTCTGTGACAATATGAGGTCATATCTTTTGCTTTGGGGCTGTTGTGAAAAAGAGACAGCAGTGGGAAGATTGGTGAGAGAGAGAGAGAGAGACAGAGAGAGAGAGGGGGAGTGGAGAGGGAGGAGAGAGACAGAGAGAGGGAGGGAGAGAGAGGAGAGAGAGAGGGAGAGAGAAGAGAGGGAGGGAGAGAGGGAGGGAGAACGAGAGAGGAGAGAGAGAGACTAGAGAGGGAGAGAAAGAGAGAGACAAAAGAAAGAGAGAGAGCGCACATAGAGACAAGAGAGAGAGCAGAGAGAGAGACAGTAGAGAGAGACAGAAGAGGAGAGAGAGAGAGACAGAGTAGAGAGACAGAGAGAGAGAGGGAGGGCCAGAGAGGGGAGGGGAGAGGGAGGGAGAAGAGACAGAGACGAGGAGGAGGGAGAGTCAGAGGAGATGTAGAGGGAGAGAGACAGGAGAGGGAGGGAGAGAGGGAGGAGATACCAGAGAGAGAGAGAGAGAGAGAGAGGGAGAGAAAGAAGAGAGAAAAAGAAAGAGAGAGAGCGACAAACAGAGAGAGGAGAGAGAGACAGAGAGAGAGAGACAGAGAGGAGAGAGAGGAGGAGAAGAGAGAGAGGAGAAGAGAGAGAGTAGAGGAGAGAGTAAGAGAGGAGAGAGAGAAAGAGAGAAGAGTGATTGAGGGAGGGAGCTTAGGTAATTTAGACGTCCTGGAGCACTGGATAACAGGACAATAACATTAAAATGGTGTACATAAAGAGCAGGCCCAGTAGGTCAGGGCGGCGGTTAAAACGTCAACGCCAAACTCCCCTCCAGAGGATCAGCGTTTTTATACGTTCCTGCAGACATTTTTCACTGGAAGACCTAAGGAAAAACCCTTCCCAAGCAGTCCCTAAATACCCTCAACTAGGCCAGAGCACTAGCTGTCTATGGCAACCCATTTGCTTAATTGCCCAGTAAAGTCACTGCGGTAATAGTGGAGGGAGGGGAGGGAGGGGGGTTTATCATTTGACATGTTTTTCCTCAGCTTTGAAATTGCAAGCTGTTCCTCAAATGTGTACGTTGACTTCAACATTCTGTCAGAGTAGGAAATATACCAAGTCCTCGACCATCTTAAAGAACACGTGTGATCCTCTCTGATGACTGCTACAGTCCCGTTCGTTCCTCCTCCCCCCTCCCCTTCCTCCTCCCCCCCTCCCCTTCCTCCTCCCCCTCCTCCTCCTCCTCCTCCTCCTCCAGACTCCTCCTCCTCCTCCTCCCCCCCCTCCTCTTCCTCCTCCTCCTCTCCTCCTCCTCCTCACCTCCAGACTCCTCCTCCTCCTCCTCCTCTCCGCAGGTAAGGAGTTGGCATCTGTTTCGTCCCCCAGGCCCCTTCACTTTGATAAGGTTGCGTACCTCCAGGCTTTCCTGCACCTTTTACACTCTCTCCTGACACTTCCAGACAACCTGGCAACCCATGTCCCCTCTCAACAGCCCCCCCCCCCTGCCCAGCAACCCCCACCCCCCCCCCGCATTCCCCCCCAAAACCCTCCCCTCAACACAACTGAGTGTCACAGAGCATGTCACGCTGTGCCAGGGAGACAATCCCTGAGAGAACGGACACCATTAAGAAAACCAGGCGGGCGAAACGCCACGGCGACACCACGCCGCTCTCTCAGCGGACGCCTGCATCGGTTTCTCTCTATTAAGGGAGAGAACGCGGGAGAGAACGTGTCACTCCACGCTCCGCGTTCCGCGTTCCGCGTTCCACGGCCTGTTATCCATGGTGAAAAGCATGACCAAGATCTGTGTGCCCTTCAACAATGGAGCTTAACCTACATTACAATGAGAGTGGAGGGGGTGGGGTGGGGTGGGGGGGAGGTGGGGGAGGGGGGGGTGCGAGGGAGGTGGAGGTGGAGGAGGGGGGGCTGGGTTAGTAGTCTCTGGAGCCCTCAGCAGCCACAGCAGTCTACTTTAGAACTAATCATGCTGAAGGCGCTGCAGAGATATCCGGGGACTGGGGTGTCAGCGTGCAAGGTTAATGTAACACCTGTATGCATACGGCGTGGGCGGGGGCCAGGGCCGGGGTGATGGTGGGCGGGGGGCGGGGGGGGGGGGGGGGGGGTGATGGTGGCGGAGGGGGGGTGATGGTGGGCGGGGGTGGGGTGATGGTGGGGGAAGATTGAGAGGCCAGAGCACAACAAAGAGATGTGTGATTGTATGCAAGCGTATGTCTTTGTACATTTGTGTGTGTGTGTGTGTGTTGGTGTGTGCATGAGCGTCAGTGTGTGTGCAGTCAGTGGGTGTGCATGAGTGTGTGTGTGTGCATGAGTGTGTGAGACTGGAAGCACGAGCCCTGGCAGTGCTGAGCAGGAGGAGAGGGCCTGGAGACACAGCACAGCACAAAGGAAACAGTCAGTCAGAGAAACGCCAGAGAACACAGCTACCGCTCACATCTGTCATCGTCACAGAGGAGCAGATACCTCTCTCTCTCCTCTCTATCCTCTCTCCCTCTCTCTCTCTCTCTCTCCTATGCTCTCTCTCCCCTCTCTCTCTCTCTCCCTCTCTCTCTCCTCTCTCCTCCTCCTCGCTTCTCCATGCTCTCTCTCCCTCTCTCTCATCTCTCTCTCCCATGCTCTCTCTCCCTCTCTCTCTCTCTCTCTCTCTCCTCTCTCTCTCCTCCCCTCCTCTCTCTCTCTCCCTACTCTCTCTCTCCCCTCTCCCTCCCTCTGTCTCTGTCTCTCCCTCATTCTTGCATTGTCTACTTTCCCATCGCTCTCCTCCGTTTCTCTCTCGCCCTCTCCCTCTCTCATTGTCGCTCTCCCCTCCCCCTCTATCTCCCTCCCCCCCCCTCTCTCTCTCTCCCACTCCGTCTCCTCCAGATGTGTGTTCGGCAGAAACACGCAGTCAGAGCCTGGGTGAGATATATCATAAAGGTTATTTGGAGCTCGGTTTAACTCAATGTTTTTTCCCACCAAAGCGGAAAGGAACAGCATGCCATCGGTCATTTATTTGCTGAGGAACTGTAACAACATCAGCTAAAAAAAAAAAGCAAGCACCTTTGCTTTAATTTGAGCTAAAACAGATGGGGCAGCTAATGGTTTTTACTCAACGTAAACAAAACTAACGAAGCAGAAGTTGCAGTGCTGCGTGCCCCACCCCGACTCATCACCGTGTTCGACAAAACCTTTGTACGAGACGGGAAGCAGGAACAAACACCGTGATTGACACTGCAAGCGTTCCCACAGGAAGGAGATTTAACTTCTGTTAAAACTGATATTTGGGCGGTAAACTTCCCTAATCCATGTCTTATCTCTAAACCCTGTTCTAGATCTGATCAAACAGGCCAATATGTTGACAGCTTTTTAATTATGGTTGATGACAAAAGCTCAGAGAGAAACAGGTATACCGCACAGATGTCAGTCATGTTTCCAACTCACAGGCACAGAATCACCAGGCTGTTAGTCTCCTTTAATGCAGATGAAGGAGTTCAGGCCTGACTTCATTATCTCGTCTGAAAAGAAACCAGAGAAAGACAGAGATTGAGGTGGTGTGAAGCTCGGAGGGAAATCGTGGTTCTCCATTCACGACACAGTATCAGCCGCAAGCATCAAATTAGGAGAATGAAGGGAACAAGTTATAAAAAAAAGAAAGAAAGCAAAATGAGGAGAGGAAGCGTAATAACAGAAGGAGTGAAAAGAGAGAGAGAGAGAGAGAGAGAGGGGGGAGGGGGGTGGGAGAGAAATGGTGTGTTGTGGGAGCATTTCAATAATCGTCGGAGCATGCAGTTAGAAGAAGCTGGGTATCCTTGTTCATTAGTCACAGCAGTAATAACAGCTGCAGACTGAATCTTGCAAAACATCCCTGGTTTTTAATCAGATGAGAAATAAAATGGGGGTGTTTAATTTCTGGTGCCCTGATTGCTCCTTGGTCCATTGTCTGTGTGAAAAGGGGCCATCGCAATACCTGAGCTTGAAATCTCCTCCACACAAACTGAGCAAACACGCTCCCAGTTAAGTCACTTGGGAACTTCGGAGACTATGAAGTCAAAAAACATTCACACACTCACACGTACACACACACACACACACACACACACACTCAACACACACACACACACATACATACACCTACATTCACACAAACACACAGGAACTAAAAATGCAGAGCAAGGTCTTTGTGGCACACTAAGCATATCTGGGAGTGAAAGTAGGAAATCAATTCTCTTTTTTTATCAGGCCATTAAATGGCGCCAAGGAAAGTCAAAGCACTTGTGCAAGAGAAAACTTATGCATGAGGTATACAAATAAGCATTTAACCACACCACACATACACACACACACACAATAGACGTACAAGCACACACACACACACACACTAACCTACACTTGCTTACACACAGAAACATTAAAAGACAACACATCTGTGTACAGACACAGATAAACACACATTGAAAATCCTCTTAAAATTCATTTCTGCAGTACATTTCTCTCTCTCAGGGTCTGCGCCTGTCAGAACCGTGGCCCAAAACTCTCAGTCACGCAGCTCAGATGGGGATGGGCTTCTCTCCTCACACTTTCAACCTGCCAATGTGTTCATCTGTGCCTCTACGCTACGTAGCCTGCATCATTACAGCAATCAGCACATGGTTTTTTTTATAAACCACGTCTTCACTATTACCTATGGAATTGTGTGTGTGTTTGCGTGTGTGTGTGCTGCATGTGTGTGTGTGTGTGTGTGTGAGCAGAGGAGTGGGAGTACAGTAGGTATGAGTATGAAACATGCTTTGCCCATTTGTCACCTGTGTCGGTGGCTCGATCGCTGCCTGACAAGAGGACAAGAGGACACCAGTAGGGCCTGTGCTCACTTACAGACTGTTTCTGCTGCACTCTACCTGACCTTACTCTGCTCTCCCAGCGGTACACACACACACACTCATAAAACATACACACGCAAACACACATTCAGTCATATATTGTAGTCCCAGTCCCAGGACCCCCACATGCAGCTGGGTGTCCTACCCCAGTCCCTCAGGGTTGGGATTCCTGAGGCCTGGTCCCTGGCTTGTTTTCTGCCACACAGTCTGTGCTACCAGACTCAAGGCTTGGCTTGTGATGTCTGTGTGAAGCTGTGGAGCAGCTCTTGCAGTATGGATATTTCCATATACCGGAGGAGTTTTATTCTACCTGACTCTGTGCAAACACACCTAGGCTACTGGCGCTTTATATACCTATATCTATTCTTCTCAGTGGAGGCTGCTTTTGTGTGTGTGTGTGTGTGAGAGAGAGAGAGCAGACCTCTGTGTTCGTTCACCCCCCCCCCCCCTCCGCAGTCCAAAGCAGCCCACCGCCGGACAGCATACCGGCCAATAACTAGAAATGCCAGGAATTTCTCTCTCTCTCCCTCTTGCTTTCTCTCTCTCTCACAATATTATAGATTTTCCAGGGAAAGTACGCCTTAACAATTATTCCACACAAGTTTAAAGTTCAAGGAAAGATTATATGGTATAACAGCTGAAAAGAGGTGAATTGCTTTATGGAAGCAGATTCTTGTCTAGCCCCATAGCCATGAAGGTGATTTAGCATGTAGTTAAGGGACATTGAAAGTGAGCATCGTCATTTTTTTTTTACGGATGGAGAGATTAATATTTGATTTGGATTCAGCATTTTGGTCCTCAAAAAAGTTAATTATATAAAAAGGGCTTTAGTCATCGTTTGCACAATTCAACACTATCAGCAGCTTTCAAATCACTCTATGGCACCAAAACATTCATTTACATAAAGACATTGGAAGCTTTATCTCATAATCTGATTCAGTAAGTTTGTATGAAAATCTCTGCACAATCATGGAAATATGTGTTAAAATATTAAAATATGCGCCACGCAAACTTTCCTATCAAAGAAGTAGCGATTGAAACGACGTTTTGGCCACGAGCCGTACTCAATTAGAGCAAGAAACAAATAAACAAAAAACAGACGTTTGACAAGAAGCACGATTTCCTCCCCACTAGAAAGCGGTCATGACTGACTCAATCTTCACTATAAGAGTCCTATTAATATTCCTCCCTTCCTGAGGTTTCAGTAATTCATTCACAACCTGTGAATGTGCCTGCTCGTGTTGCTGGAAAGGTCAGCTCTGGAGGCTTTGAGGAGCTGGTGAATGACTAGAGATAAGTCTTCATCCTGCTTGTTTCCTCTTCTGTGTACTTCTCCTCTGTCCTCCCTGGAGATGCCCAACATTGTTCAGTTAACACAAGGCCGTAGCCATGGAGTCAACATGGGGGCGGACAAATTACATTTGTTATGATCATTTCGGACAGCGTGCGTGGCTGCCTGTTGTAGCGCAGCTACATTTATATTTTTATATCAATATATTGGGACAGCAGATCAACAGTGTCCTTGAGAAGAGAGTTGACTGTCGTGTAAAAGCGGAACCAGCTGCTGTTGCCTTGACCACGCTGTCACCATGGCGTCTGCGGTTCTGGTTCCGCAGCACACAACTCCAGACTGTTTCGCTCTCTTTTGCTCGTAAAACGTGGAGAGCGATCTCTCCATCCTGTTTCTGAAGGAGAGAGGGGGGGGGAGCTACGGGGAACCTGTGGTTCATGGGGATCCAGGAATGCTGCCAAACTACTGTTGTTTATGCAACCAATTACGTCTGAACCGCTAAGACACATGAGGGTGTGTGTGCATGTGTGTGTGTGTGTGCATGTGTGTGTGTGTGTGTGTGGGGGGGGGTTCATTTCCCTGAGGTACAGTTTAGGAAAATAATGCTTATACCATATGACACAAATCCATTCCTATATTCCTGCTGGTAATAGTGAATGCTCTTTAACAACAACAAGGTGTCCTGGTGTTCTCTGGTTCATCAACAGTGTTGTCTTTGTCTGTAGGAGGATTCGTCATCTGGTATTCGGGGAGGGACGGTGGTTCCTGAAATGCATGGCTGAGAAGCACTGATTACTACAGCAGACAAATTCAGCCCTGTTGAAACTACTTCAGGTCCTTTAGCCTTGTGCATTGTTCTGAGGGCTGAATGAATGAAGGCCTTGATTAAACAATGGCAGGACCTGGGTTTGCTTCGAAAGTGAAAATTAGAGGAGATTATCTCAAAGCCCTCGTACAGCAAAGACAGCCACGTAAATCAATACTGCTCTGTAATCAACCAGCCTCCAAGTGATCTCATGAGGAAGGATACTGAAATATGATGGATAATGGTGCCATTGCTAAAGATTACAGCGCAAACTGTAGGAAAGATTCCATTGTCCTTTTAATGGATCTCAAATGTAATAATCAAGTGGTTTGTGGCACAATGATCTACACTTTGGAAACTAGATTGCTAGATGACTCAAAACACAACAGAGGGCTGAACACTACGGTGTTCACATCTACAGTAGCATCTTCCAGAAGTGAGTGAGTCATCAGAGGCTTGGATTATTGTAGCGAATATTGACACCCTGCTGGTTTTCATTTACTTTTAATTTACTAACTCATTGTCATTAACATGAGATTTATGTTAGAGAGTGATGACAGTATTACAGTTGCCAAGTACAAGGCTACAAGAAACTTTCCTCTTTATGGTACAACAAAAGCTTTCCAAGGCTTGAGTATAACCGAGTAGAGTTTGGTTGAACTCATTCCTCAGTAGTATAAATACCGCCCACCCACGCTATCGAAGAGCTAGCTTGTTGCTGGCGTAGCTGGTTTACATTTACATTTAGTCATTTAGCAGACGCTCTTATCCAGAGCGACTTACAGTAAGTACAGGGACATTCCCCCCGAAGCAAGTAGGGTGAAGTGCCTTGCCCAAGGACACAACTTTAATTGGCACGGCTGGGAATCGAACTGGCAACCTTCAGATTACTAGCCCGACTCCCTCACCGCTCAGCCATCTGACTCTGACTGGTTTACAGGATGTGTAGGGGTGGTCCTGGCCCGATCGGCACCCCAGTGTGGGAGAGCAGAGCAACGTGATGTTACACAAGCTCCTCGGAGCCAGACACCGTTTAAGAACAGCATGGTGAACTGCCGTATGGAGGTTTGGGATTGTTGTGGTGAGTGGACGAGACCGAGGCCCATTGGCCACCATTGGCCACCATTATTTCCTTTGTTTGTAGCCTGGTGGCTGGTCCCCTGGTGGAACCCTCATCTGGCTGGCAGGATGGTGTCAGAGGAGAGGCAACTGCTGAGTAGGACAACAAGTTCTTCCATTACGGTTAGTTCCCCCCCAGGACCATGTCTCTCACATCCCATCCCTCATAGCAACAGAGCGGACAGACACCGTGCTGACACAAACAGATGCACACACACACACACTCACATCACTCACACACTCACCCATATTCAAAATGTGCAATCAGAAAAGGCTCTGCACGAGCAATCATCCACCGGCCCCTCCCTCCTATTTGGAATCAAAGTCCCGCCCCGTAGTGAAAGCCAAATTCTGGATGACACTGCGGAGATTGCTCTGTCGAAAATGCAATCAGCCAAAGCTGCTTCAAGTGCTGATGAATTACTGTGGCTTAGGGGAAGACAATGACTTGTCAGGTTTGTGTGAGTGGGCACAGAGGCCTGCATTAGGGACCGTGTGTACGTCACGTCAGTCAAGACAAGCCCAATCACTGGATAACACTTCTTTATAAATAGAAATGCTGTGAGTCATACAGACCGTTTTAAAAATGGATCTACTTTTGCTGTTACATCTCATTAACAATGGAGGAGCGAGGGGTCAGGGAAAGTTGGTGTTTTTCCCGAGGCAGCCTGGGTGCTTGTTTTATTCTCGGTGTCAGCCGCGAAGTCCACGAGGGAATTGTGGAGGGAGAGGAGAGCCGACCCTCTATGGGTGCACCAGCGCCCATTTGGCGGTTGACCGGGGTGAAATCCCGTCCCCTCTGCCAGAGGTGACTTCTACCCCGTGCATGACTCATGTCTCTTAGATCTACTCTGTCTAGGCTATAAATAAACCCCACCACTCCTGTGAAAGTGCCTAAACAAAAGAGAAGTCCCTGCAGGCCCGCCTACCGCCGGTCATTAAATAGTGATGTACCTGCGTGCCTGTGGGGTGGGCTGAGGATGGGGCGGCTCATCGCTGGGGGTCACGGGGAGGACAGAGACTGGATCAGTTCACTGTCAGTGCACGTCAACTTCACCCCCATCGCCCCCCCCCCCCTCCTTAACCCAGACAGACAGACAGACAGGCTCACACACACACAACACACACAACACACAGCACACATATGCAAACTCACCCCTCCTTAACTCCCCCTCGACTCGTCTCAGAGGACCGCGGTCAAATCACGGTCACTGGGCGACCGAGCGCCTTAATGCATCACAACACCAGCCACAGGCTCCTCCTTTACGAGTGCTGATTGCTCTTGGGGTGCTGTGTGTGTTTGTGTGTACGTTTCTGTGCGTGTGTGTGTGTGTGTGTGTAAGTGAGAGTGGAAGAGGTGGCTCCGTGAAGGTCAGTGAGCTTAGGACATGAAAAGAGAAGAGAAAGAGTGAGTGTTGACCTGTCGGTGGGTAGAGGAGCGTTTCAGCGTTTCAGCTCAGTCAGAACACGGCCGGCCCGTTAAGGACTTCAAGCATGTGAAGCACGAAGAGGAGAGGAGGAGAGGAGGAGGAGAGGAGGAGGGGAGGAGGAGAGGAGGAGGGGAGGAGGAGAGGAAGAGAGGAGGAGAGGAGGAGAGGAGGAGAGGAGGAGGAGAGGAGGAGAAGAGGATAGGAGGAGAGGAGGAGAGGAGGGGAGAGGGAGGAGAGTGAGGAGGAGGAGGAGAGGAGAGGGAGAGAGAGGGAGAGGAGAGAGAGGAGAGGAGGAGAGGAGGAGGGAGGAGGAGAGGAGGAGAGGAGGGAGAGGAGGAGGGAGGCGAGAGGAGGAGGGAGGAGGAGAGGAAGAGAGGACGAGGAGGAGAGAGAGGTGAGGAGAGGAAGGGGGAGGAGGAGAGAAGAGAGGAGAGGAGGAGAGGAGGGAGGAGAGGATGAGGGGAGGCAGGGAGGAGAGAGAGAGAGGAGGGAGGAGCACACTGATAGCCTTTTCTCAGGTTTTTCACCATCCATAGGAAGTGTGCTATGAACAATATGCTGAAGTGTTAAATTAGCCCTCGTACACTTTCCAGGCATTCTGGTGTGTATGGCTTAGCTGAGGGTTTAGGGTGATAGAAGCTGTGGTGTGTGGATAACAGAACAAAACCCAGTGATTGAGACAGACAATTCGACAGTTTGGGCTGGAGGAGAGTATATAAGCACTGAGCCAGAAAAAGGGTTTGGGAGTT
The DNA here is from genome assembly GCA_023658055.1 of Thaleichthys pacificus. NCBI lineage: Eukaryota > Metazoa > Chordata > Actinopteri > Osmeriformes > Osmeridae > Thaleichthys > Thaleichthys pacificus. The sequence goes on along the minus strand of CM042869.1, from coordinate 15,823,798 downwards.
GGAACGCAGCAAAGTGCAACCACTTTGTTGTGCTAGAGCTTTTAATTAGAATAGACGTAAACCCAGCCATAGCATTAACCCAGACCGCAAACACGTGTAATTGTGTACTTTGGTTTTATATGAAGGAAAAAAAACGCCACGTACTTAAAAATAAATGGAGGAAATGCTTTTCTAAAGTGGTTCATCATGCAGTCCTAACAGACTGCATGTAAAGGCTAAAGGCAGAGGAGACGACAGTGTCTCCCTCCCTCTGTGTGATGACCAATGCTAACTCCACTCTGACGGATGAATGTGTGATACTGCTGCCAGACAGAGCTAGCTGTTGAGTTGTACATTAGGATCAGCAGTTTTGAGTGAGTTATGTTTCATCCCAAAGGGTTGATTCCTAAACCCGGTTGAGAGAGGAGCCTCGGTGTTTAACTCTGACATCTCTCTAGGATCAGGATCTGTCCTGAACCTGCTGAACCCTGGACATCTCTCTAGGATCAGGATCTCCCCTGAGGATGTCTCCGGAACCTGCAGAACCCTGGACATCTCTCAGCACCCCCAGGTCTTCACGTGCTTCGGACAGGAAACTGGCTCCGTCAACATCCAGAACAGAAACGCCTGAATCCCTGGAGGGATGAAAGGCTGCAGCACAATGTGGACTCAGCAAACGTTAAATATTCTCATTAGTTGGTTGAGAGATCACACCCACCACTCCTCTAAGCCTGGGGCTGAGTCTAAGCTCTCCTCCCTCCCTCCCCTCCCTCCCTCCCTCCTTCCTTCCTTCCTTCCTTCCTTCCTTCCCTCCCTCCCTCCCTCCCTCCCTCCCTCCCTCCTCCTCCTCCCTCCGGATGGCGAGGCAGACGGGCAGCGAGATGGAGGGGTGAACGGGAGGAGGAGGGGTGAACGGGAGGAGGAGGGGTGAAAGGGGAAACCAGACACGGAGCTGTCAGACACGTCCCTGTCATAGCTGAGCCGGCAGGGCGTCCGAGGTGGAGGCACACCTGATCTCCCACCCTCTCTCACACGCCAGTGGAGAGACGCTCGGTGAGACCGTCTTCACAGAGACAGGGCCTCTGGAGCACGCTCAGTTACGGGTGAGGGCAGCACTGGAGCCTGTCGCTAGATTATCTGACGTCTATCTGCCTAGTGGTTAGCTTAGCCTCTTAGTGTTATTGTTCGGGTCATTTACAGGGTACCATTGAAAGGTAACTACCAACCGTGAAATGTAGCACAGTATCCATGCACAGTGGCACAGTCGACTGTTCGTTGTGATTCTAAGGTGCCAGCAGTGTTCTGTGGGGGTGGGAGGGAAGGGGAGGTGCAGTGATGGAAGGAGAGAGGAGAGGAGAGGAGAGGAGGGGAGGGGAGGGGAGGGCAGGGCAGGGCAGGGGAGAGGAGAGGAGGGCAGGGGAGAGGAGGGAGAATGCAGCAGAGGCGGCTCTGGGCCGGTCCTCTCTGGTTTCAGGATTCAGAGTGCTGACAGATCCACGGGCTCAGGCCCCAGGCCCCCGCGTAACCACGGATACCCAGACAAACGGGGAGCCGTCAGTCAACCACCAACCGCCAGACAGATAGGAGATGGGAGCACAGGAGACAGAGAGAGAGAGAGAGAGAGAGAGAGAGAGAGAGAGAGAGAGAGAGAGAGAGAGAGAGAGAGAGAGAGAGAGAGAGAGAGAGTGAAAGTGTGTGTTCGTGTGTGTAGGTAGGTGTGTACATGTAAGGATTTCAGTTTGTGTGTGTGTGTGTGTGTGTGTGTGTGACTATAGACAGGAGATGTGAAAACACCAGCACAGACCCCCCACTGGGTTTCACTCTGTCGAGATAGCATCAGTTACTTTTGGGACACCAGATAGTTTGTACACAGTTTTCCAACAGGGTAACAATCATACACACACAAACACACACACACACACAAACACACACGCACATTTGCAGAAGTCTGTTTTTAAGAACATAGTGCCTCAGACATCCACAGAGAGAGAGAGAGAGAGAGAGAGAGAGAGAGAGAGAGAGAGAGAGAGAGAGAGAGAGAGAGAGAGAGAGAGAGAGAGAGAGAGAGAGAGAGAGAGAGAGAGAGATAATAGTGAAATGCCACCTCATGAATTTTGCAGTTGTCTAAATCTCCTTGACATTTCCATGCAAGCGTGCTCTTCTGCTGGCATGCTCCGCCATGTTTCCTTGGAGAGTGCTAAAGAACAGGAGGCAGCAGGTGATCCGTGGTGGCAGGAGGCAGCATGTGAAGCTGAGGAGTTATGGAATTGGGTTCAACACCAGGTCAGATGACTAACTGCCAATGACTGTACGGCAAACATCAGAGTCAAACTGGAGCCACACCGTCAGGAAGCTCCGATGGAGAAGGGGTGGAGGAGGGTGTGAACGGGAGGAGGAGGGGTGGAGGAGGGGTGAAGGGGTGGAGGAGGGGTGAACGGAGGAGGGTGAGGAGGTGAAGGGAGGAGGGGTGGAGGAGGGGTGAACGGGAGGAGGAGGGGTGGAGGAGGGGTGGAGGAGGAGGGGTGAAAGGGAAACCAGTCACGGAGCCTTCAGACACGTCCCTGTCATAGCTGAGCCGGCAGGGCGTCCCCGGTGCAGCCACACCTGATCTCCCACCCTCTCACACGCCAGTGGAGAGACACTCTGAATTACGGCCCCTAAACACTTCCTTTTGGTTCTGTTAAGTAGTTAAGTAGAGCGCGTGGGAAATTTGCAGAGAAGAAAACACATCTCCTAAAATAAACCAAAAGTGTTAAAGAGTAAATTATCCATATGAACAGTAAACGACTGAGAGGGATGATAAAATAACAAATCGATGACTCAGTTCTCCACTTCTCTGTGTCGTACACTGAGTCATTGATTTCTCCCAGTGGTGGAGGGTGTGTAACCCGGAGGTTAGACACACACTATGTAGATAAATGACTCCTGCGCTCTGGAGTTTGAACCAAATGAAGCAATGATGTAGCTCACTGGCCTGGGCCAATATTTAAGTCTAGTGTGTGTGTGTGCGTGTGTGTGTGTGTCTTCATAAGCTCTGTAATGACCAGTCTATAGTGCTTTAATGTACACCCATACCAGAGCACAATTACACAAGAAAATACTCCTAATGAAGTTCGATCATCATACAGAACATGAAGCGAGACTCAAACCGCCTGCCTTAATTGTCATCTTCTCCCTGGAAATTCTGAGGTGAATCCTTGGGAAGACAGTTAACCGCAGCTTCCAAAGTGTTCTCTGAACATGGGGACTATTCCACTGGAGCAGAGAGGAGGTGTACACTGTTAGACATCCCCGCTATCACTAAACACCCAATCTCTCCCTCCATAAGGCACGGCTACCTGACGTGGCACGACAGCAGCAGGTGGAACCAAAAGCGTTTTTTTCGCGTTTCTCTTTTCTCCTCAGTGGCGCGAGGTGTCGTGTGCCCGTCACACACACACAACACAAACACACGCACACACTCCTGTGTGCTTGCTGGTGCAGAATTGGCCTGAGAGGTTTTGGAACATTTCCCTCTTACAAACAGGGCAAATCAATAACGTCTTGCTTGGGGGAGTCACTCTCCATATGCGGAGCCGAGTCAGCAGCCTGCACGCTGAGGGAGAAGAAAGAGGGGGGGGGGGGGGGGGGCGTGAGGGAGGGAGGGCGGGGCTGGAGATGATTGCTTTATGAGCGGGAAACTGCTCGCCTGTGTTGGGAACCCTCGGCGGACGTGCGAAGGGACGACTTGTTTCTTTGGTGGGAGTGAGGAGGGGAGCGCACACGCACTCTCCGCCTTACACACACGCTCGTTCTCTCACACACACACACTCTGCCTTACACACACGCTCGTTCTCTCACACACACACACTCTGCCTTACACACACGCTCGTTCTCTCACACACACACAGTCTCTCCATCTCACACACACACACTCTCCGCCTTACACACACGCTCGTTCTCTCACACACACACAGTCTCTCCATCTCACACACACACACTCTCCACCTTACACACACGCTCGTTCTCTCACACACACACAGTCTCTCCATCTCACACACACACTCTCCGCCTTACACACACGCTCGTTCTCTCACACACACACAGTCTCTCCATCTCACACACACACACTCTCCAATACACACACACTCTCTCACTCTATCACACACGTACACTAACGCACAAACACACGTTCCCTGTGACACACACACACACTCCAATACACAAACACACTCTCCAATACACACACACAACAACAGAGTACCAAGACAGACTGACAGGCCCTCATTTACCTCTGGCTAACTGGATCTTGGCTCTAAAGAGCAGTGTGGCGGGGCCTGCCTTCAGTCTCTAACCCTTCCGTCTCTCCACAGACAGCAGCTATCTGATTAGGGGAGAGGATGGGCTAATTATGGGGCGATAACGAGGGCACGGTTGCAGGGAGGAGGGCAGGAGAGGGTGCTCCGGTGTCCTTCAGACCCTGGAGAGAAGCAGGGCAGCACCAGCAGGGCAGCACCAGCAGAGCAGCACCAGCAGAGCAGCACCAGCAGAGCAGCACCAGCAGAGCAGCATGGAGGACTGGACATGGGTGTTTCTCATTAGGGAGTCCACAAGACCCCGGCTCATCTCTCACCTTCTTGCTTTCTATTCCACTCTCCCTCACACCAGTTTTCACCCCCTCCTCTTTCGCTCCTTCTCCCTTTCCTCTCCCCTGTGTGTGCACACACGTATATAGTATATATGCGTGTGTGTGCTGGCTATGTGTGTGTGTGTGCAGTGTGTGTAGTGTGTGCGTGTATATGTGTGTGTGTACATAGGTGTGAATGAGTGTGGTGGAGAGGTTCTCAGAGGAAGGTGTGAGAACGTGGGATGAAGAATGAGGCCGTATCAGTGGGCAGGAGGCAGGGATAGGGAGAGCGAGGCAGGCTTCCTGGGAGAGAGGGGACAAGCACATGGATCTCCCAGAGTGAAGCTTGCTGTATGTGACAGCAATTAAAGGCCCGACTGGACTCAGCAGGGCTGTGAACAGGAGATTTTCCAATCCGCTAAAGGTGTGATTTTTGAATCACACATAAACTCATTCATTAAAAAAACACGTTAAAAAAAATATATATAAAAAGACTGTGTAATCAAATTATTCTATAATCTATTGTGGAAAAAATAGAGAGACAGAGGTGCCAAACGCAAAACAATGTTGACAAACTATTATCCTGCCATTTCAAAACAAACAGGCCTACATGTTATACAACTACATTGCGAAACCATTACAAAAATCAGCATACATAATTTCAGATATTCTTAAGAATTCCAATTTGCTCAAGATCATAAATAAGTTAAGGACCATACATGCACGGGTCCACTTCCACCCCCCCCTCTACGTTATAAAACCATGCAGCCACAAAGCACAACGACAGGCAGAGGAGAAACGGGTGTACACAGGTGAGAAAACAGAGCAGAAGATCCACCCACAGGCCTGGAGAAAAACGCCCCCCTGCTGAAATCCAACGCCAGGGGTTCCTCCTCACAGCATGGGTGTGCTAACTGTGCAGCCACAGAGCTGTGACAGAGTGAGAAGGCCTGGTGCATACATCCTTTACAGCAGCTGTCTGTTAGCCTGATACCTAGATGAGCCAATTGGGGGGAATATATTACATCTATTCTGTGAGCGCGTGTCACAAATGCCATTTCATAAAGCCGAATGTCACAACTACTGGCAGAGTGACTGACTAAGAACTGTAGGAATATGACATCTACATTCCTAAAGTTATGGTCGTGACTAGCTGGCTTGTGACCATCTAATTAAGTTGAAAACTGCTATGAGGGAAATAAATATCTGTGAGATTCACTTACATGAACACAAATTCCATCATTTCCGAGGAGCGGGTCGTTCGTGCTGACATAGGTTTCTGTTTCCAGGCAGGATTTCCATTGCCATTAGTAATGAGTATGTTTAAAGCCCCAGAGTGGTAAAGCTTGTGGTATTTTCAACCAATTATGTGCCTCCCCTTAGAATTATCATCATTCATATTCATTTTCGACCGCTGAACCAATCACTGGTAACATTAGGGTTCAAATCTAACGGCTCATTAAGGAAAATAAACAAACATAGTGGGAGAGCTGGTGATGGGGTTATTATTGAACGATCAGGCGGCGGCCATTTTGATGAGCGACCCCTCTGGCTGGAGAATCCTCCCGGGTTCTCGGATGTGCTCGGCGAACGAACGAAGGAGAAAAATAAGAGGTAGCTCTGGCTCACGGCCCCTCTCTCTCTCCTTATCTCTCTCCCTCCTCTTCCTCACACCTCTCTCTTCCTCTCACCTCTCTCTTCCTTTCCCACCCACTCCCTGTGCAGTAGTTTTTCAGCAGCTTGCTGTACAGGAGAGCAGGATGTTGTTTTCCCTGTTCTCATATAGGAAAATGGATCTGGAGGCCGTCAAGGTCAATCTCTGATCTGTTATTATCATCAAACTATCGCTCAATAAACATGTGACTCATCAAATCTCCCTCCCACTCCCTTGATTTATTTGCGAAAGGAGGACTGAAAGCAGTTCAGTGAGGGTGTCAAGTAACAAGGCACGTGTATAAAGACAGGGAAAAAATCTGAAAATCTGTTTCTCACTGATGCTCATTGAAATGAAAACAGATAAGATTAAAGTTGAAATGAAAATGAAGGCGTGGGAGAAATGTTGCGGAAATTCTTTTTTTTAATGAAGGTAACGGTTCTTATGTCATTGTGACCCTAACATGGTCCTTCATTAAAAAACGAATTGCCAACTCAATAAGTCCCTCAAGTCACACGTACGTTAATTTGGTGTTATTTTCAGGCTCCAGAATTCCTACAGAAACGTTCTTCTCCAAAATAAAGCTGCTTTGCGACTACCAGCAAACACAACAAGGAGAGAGAGACAATCTCAGGTAATTACCTGCCATCAGACAGGGGACAGTCACTGTAATTCTGACTAGGAGGAGAGGCTGTGAGCATTACCTGCCAGTCAAAGACACCAGCATCTATTCATGTCATCTTGGACCGAACATCTCAGAGCTAATCAAAGAGAAATACAAGAGACGCGGACAGCGGCCTTTAGACATCAAACTCAGTTTGAATCATTAGAGCCTGGAGATGGGTGCTGTAAACGATGTGTAGTTGAGGTGGTGTCTGACCTTTTGAAGGTAAAGGCTGGAGAGGAGCCTGCCGTCTCTGTGCTTGAGCACAGTTATTGATTTCAGACAGTTTATCTGAATCACAGCAACCCACACAGACACCATGTACTACTGACGTACCTGCCAGGATTACAGCTTCAGAGGCTCGTCATGTACACGCTCGGACATCTGAATGCAGCTGCCTGCTGCTGTGTCTCACGTTACGTCTGCTGACTGATCACGCTGCTGAAGGACTCACCAACCAACACCTGGGCATTGGAACCACCATTCTCACCGATTAGATGTTTATACTTACTGGGAGTACATTTATCCAGTGGCGCAGAGATATTGTTTCGCTTGATAGTCAAGATCTAATAATTCACACTAATACGTTTTGATCACTGCATACTAAAATACATCAAGACTGTATGCTGTATGTGTGTTTGTTCCTTATGTGTGTGTGTGTGTGTGTGTGTGTGTGTGTGTGTGTGTGTGTGTGTGTGTGTGCGCGCGTCATGCTGCCATTTGTCATTGTCAAAGTCCTCTTGCTGCTACACTGAGAAAGTCACTGTCGTACATGAAAGCTGATCAAATTCCAAAACACTTCACTGCGACAATCCTCACACTCCTCTCTACAAAGATTAAAGAAGTTACAGGTTCATATATATAAAAAATATTAAAAAAACATTTAAAAATGATTGGATTACAAGACTAGAACACGGTTCAGTGCGTTGCCCGGGCGACTTCCCCCCCAAAGTTCTGAGGCAGGCTGCCAAGATCCGTCAAGGGAAAGCAGACCTGTGCTGGGCAGGCCGACTCCTTCCTCTCGCCGTAGCTGGAGGAAAGAGATGGCCTTCTCCACCGATGCAGGAGCCCATCTACCTAACCTCCTGACCTTCCTTCACCACCAGGGCCAACATGGAACAACCGACCTGGGCTGCGTTTCCCTAAAGCGTCGTAAGCCTAAGTTGATCGTAGAATCCATCGTACGACGAATCTTATTTTTACGGGCCGTTCCCAAAGCCATTATAGCTAAAGTGTCTCTTGAAAATTCGTAGAGTAGATTAGCTAACCTTTAGTTTGGGAAACGCACGTAAGAAATATCGATATTATTTTTGATATATTTTTTGCTCGATCGTTGCTACGATCCATCGTTATCGGGAAACGCAGCCCAGGTGTCAGTGGTTGGAGGCCACTTCTAACACCTCCCTTTTCTCAAGCCTATGTGCACGGCCCTGTAATAAAGCGTGACTCACTACTCCAGACACAGAGCACATTGGTGAAACCCTGCTGCCCAGCCTCTGACCATCACACCTCTGTCTCTCTTCTGCAATGATTTACACACTCTTGTTAATCTTATCAGGGACTGGCTGGACACAGCAGTAATAAACTGAAAATTGGTTGGTGAATCTCATACCGTATCTTAAAGTAGAGAGAAGGCTTAAAGTAACAGGCACAGCATACGACATAGTAAAAGTGTCATGCATCCTATTGGGCTAGGGCTTATTTATTTTTAACCCTGTAACTCTTTTCTTTTTTATTAAATCAGTTTTCATGAAATCCGTTGCAAACCTTCAAGGTATGATTCAATGCCAGGCGAAGCGAAGCTTCGAATTGTATTACGTCCATATGCATTGGCTTGTGCCTGAAAGGACACGGCCCAGACTCAAAAGCTGAAATACCATTCTGTAACGGAGGCAATCTTTTGTGAAGAATGCCACTGAGGCTCACAAACAAAGTTAATATGAAGGTTCTTTCATTCCTTCGTCTGGTCTGAGGAGGGAAATGAGGTTATGCTGAGGACTTGAGTCATGGAGGAAGCCACTTGTCCTTAACCGACATGACTCATTGCCTAACCCACTCGGAGCGAACCGTTAAAAGGCCAGCAGCAGTGATAAAACAAGCTCTAATGACTGGTCACTCCAATTAACACAATCATAAAAATATCAGCCAACATGACCTGGATATTACAGTGGGGTTGTACAGAAACACAGGAGTAATAAGACTGCGGGAATATCTCTGGGGCAGTTCACAGCTAATTTCCTGCACTGTAATATGATTCAGATTTGTCAATATGTGCCTGGTTAGCCAAAGTGGATAAAGATGCATGTCTCATACTGTTTGATTAAATAAGGACGCAATCCCAAGTGTGACTGTTAATGTGCGGTGGATCCTATTCTTAGCTGGGGAGCAAACAGGGTGCAAGACTGGGAGTCAGGTGGCTGAGCGGTGAGGGAGTCGGGCTAGTAATCTGAAGGTTGCCAGTTCGATTCCCAGCTGTGGCAAATGACGTTGTGTCCTTGGGCAAGGCACTTCAACCTACTTGCCTCGGGGGGAATGTCCCTGTACTTACTGTAAGTCGCTCTGGATAAGAGCATCTACTAAATGACTAAATGTAAATGTAAGACAGTGAGGGAGCTCTTTAAAGGCCAACAACATTTCAACATGGCCTCCTTTTCCAAACCACATGAAGCGGTAATGAAGGGATTTCATTTGGTTTTGTTTGTCCTCTAAAATGACCATCAAAATGATCAACGTGGATTTCAGCGTCTCACATCTGGTGAATTCATTACCTCGGCACACATGCTCCTGAACATTCTTTAAACGGTTGAATCGTTTTGATCTCCTCAATAAAATCTCCCCTGCGTGTGTATTAGACAGAGGTAGTCCGATACTATCTCACTTAGAGAAGATTATTGTTTTTGGGGACCATCACACTACTTTTCCAGGGGAATTAAGCTTCACATCCAGCCTAGCCGCTTATGAAACAACCTAAAAGACGATGCTTTTCTACAAATAAGAAGCTGCAACATAAAAGACAGGAAGGATGTCTTTCTATAACATGATTACACCACTGGTCCGTTTTCCACCAGTTATTTCATATCTCCCCACAGGCCTACATATCAAAATGATTGACGATTGATTGCACGATATGTGGAGGCGCCTAGCACCACAGAACGCACAGTGGGAAGCATGGTTTGTTGTAATCCAGGCAACGCTAAGAATTGCCTCAAAGGAGGTACAAATCTTTCCTATGCTTCAGCTTGTTGGCTTTTGTCAGAACAGGGAACGACTCCCGTTCCTCATCCCTTTGTTGGTGAAGCTGCTTGTGGCCACTGACTGACAGAGTCATTTGGCGTTGTCAGAAACGACACACCGACAATCGGGGTACAGCATGCATGAATAGCAACCTACAACAGACAAACACACACATGAATATAGATGAAGCTATTACGGAAGCAGTGAAAAGATCATCCTAAATAGAGCCTTGTCATCATCTCCCACCATCAGATCCTGGCATTTCCTCCCCAAACGGCGCCGGCCTCACAGGGTGAAAAGGAACCACTCGACAAATTCATCTTCAAAATCTGTTTACCAGGATGCAGAATAGCAAAGGGGGAAATTTGACTCGCAAATTCGACCTCTGAGTGTACATGTCAGTGCCTCCCGATCTGATTGCTTTGGCATTCACATCTGAATGGGATCTGGAGTGTGAGGGAAACAGTGAGAGAGAGAGAGAGAGAGAGAGAGAGAGAGAGAGAGAGAGAGAGAGAGAGAGAGACCGTCGTGCAGATGGTGCTTCCTCGCTAAAGTGACTGGAGGAAATACTGCTACCAGACACAACGTAGCCAATCAGCATGAGAGCAGGACAGCAGAGAGCTATGAGTGTGTGTTTGTAAATGGATAGTGGAATAAAACAAAGAGCAAATAGCATCTGTGCTATGTTCTACTGTTGACATTGTACCCAGGGCCAGTGCAACCATTTCATTTAGGAGTAGAAATAATCAAATCAGTGACGTCACAACCAGAAAATAAATAAAGAACTATAAGATGAGTGTTGGAGCACATGGATGTGATCTGACAGTAACCCAACATATCTCTGAGATCCTGGCGCAGCACAGACCACCAAGCCCCCGTGTCTCAGAGCTCAAAGACGACAGGCCCTCCATGTTGCCCGCAAGCCAGGCTTGAGTTCAGCTCGCAGGAAAATGTCTCCAAAATAAATCCAGAGTTTGGGTGACAGCTGGACTTTCACTCTCTACGATCAAGAGGAGTTTCGGGCGGATTGTCTTTGGAATCTGCAACCCGGGGGCCAAAAGACACACGATTATGACTCGCCAGAGAGATGGGCTTCTGAGCCCACAGCTCGGCCTCTCAGCTCGACCCGAGCTTACACTCACAATGCTCCCACCGGCTGGGAGCCTCAGGGTGTAAGAACTACCTCTGGGCATCGATTAGGGCCGGTGTGAGGTTTTACATGTGAATGGGGTCCTCTGTCACAAAGCACCTGGAGGCAGAGAACAGAGACAGTACCTTTTCTCAGGGGGGGGGGGGGGGGGGGGGCTGTTAAAAGAGCCTCTTTGTGGGAGCGATTCGGGGACAGCGATGCTGGTCTGGCAGCATGCTGGACGGCTCCTTCTCTACTGGCGTCTTCGGCTGCTCCATCTCCGGCCTGATAGTTCCAAAGGATGGGGAGAGAGAGGCCGGACAAACACACCATCCAGTTGGTGGCCACGGCTGTTGCTGTGGTTAATTCTGTGGCTATGGGTATGGCTGTGGCTTGTGCTAGGGAGGCTGATTACAAAGGTTAGAGCTAGGACTGGGGCTGGAGGTTAGGGCTACAGCTTGGGGCAGGGATAGGGGCTGGGGCTATGTCTAGGGGTGTTGACGGGGTTGGGGCTATGTCTAGGGGTGTTGACAGGGCTGGGGCTATGTCTAGGGGTGTTGACAGGGGCTGGGGCTATGTCTAGGGGTGTTGACGGGGGCTGGGGCTATGTCTAGGGGTGTTGACAGGGCTGGGGTTGTGGCAGAGGCCAAAGCAGCACACCTCGTCCCTCTCATGCGCCATTAAACCAGGAGCAGAGGAAAGTATGAAGCCATGACAGTAGCTGGCCTTGGGCCCTGCTGCCTCCACGGAACTACAAGCCCCTTGATCCTCGTCTGTGCTCGGTGAGGTTGTTTAAGATGGCTGCCTGTAGTCTCTGCTGTGGTAAACAGCTGGGCAGCTGTACAATAGCTCCTAAGGCTGGGCCTCAGAGAAGCTTGCAGACATGGCGCTGTAGTTTTATAGTCTGTTTTGTCCTTCTAGTCAGCTCTGCTCACACTGGGAAGGATATTGCTTTCCTGGATGATTTAATTGTTGAGCACTTCAAATGACGATTTTTTTTTAATAATGTGTGCTTTTTGTTGCTTTGTTGCTTTTCAGTTAAGCAATCCAAGCTGTACTGTAACTTTTAAGTAATAACATTATGGCACTACAGTTGTTGGACACATACTTAGCCACAACACAAGGCTCTGAAAAACCCATAACCCTTTACTCTAAAGGCAATATCACAACTCTGTTCGACAACCAAAATCTAGTTTTAAGAGTAAAGAGAAAATAAAGGTTTGCCAAGTTGTTCAACAACAACGAAAAGGCTCCGACACAAATTATGTCAATAATCAAACAATGCCCCGGTTGTATTGTGCATCTTTGAGTTCTGAGAGACACAAATAAAGAGATGGAGGGAGAGGGAGGTGGAGGAGTGGGAGGAAGGATAGCTTCACAGAGCATCGGTTCTGGCAGTGAGGCCTGACTGACCTACATCCAGGCGGAGAGATGATATTAGCAAAGCAATTAAGTGAGATGACAGGCATCAGGAAGGACTGGACCGACAGGGAAAGCACAGTCTCTCTCCTGGTCTCTCTGTCTGTCTGCTGTAATGGCTATTGATCACAGCCAAAACAAGCCCTTTCAGCCCGGAATTGGCCAAAATGGGAACAGAAAAAAAAAAGGTTCTGAAATGAGCGAGACAGAGTGATTGAGGGAGAGAATGAGAGAGATGAAGAGGAGAGAAGATGAGTAGGCTGGCGTGGTGTGACAGTTGGGACAGCGCTCACATGGCAGTGACCCAGGCCGCTCCCCCGGGAGAGACGTCCTTGACACAGCTATAGCGGACCCAACACGGCGGACAGGAAAGTCTGGAACAGCCCTCCCAGAGGGGGGAGGGGGGCAGGGGCAGGGGGGGAGGGGGGCAGGGGGAGGGGGGCAGGGGCAGGGGGGGAGGGGGGCAGGGGCAGGGGGGGAGGGGGGCAGGGGGAGGGGGGCAGGGGCAGGGGCAGGGGGGGAGGGGGGCAGGGGGAGGGGGGCAGGGGGAGGGGGGCAGGGGGGGAGGGGGGCAGGGGCAGGGGGATGGGGGCAGGGGCAGGGGGGCAGGGGCAGGGGCAGGGGGGGAGGGGGGCAGGGGGAGGGGGGCAGGGGGGGAGGGGGGCAGGGGGAGGGGAGAGTGACAGATGTGCACCAGCAATCAAAAAGAAAACAAGATTACTGGAAATCTCATAAAAACATATTAGTATGTCTGAGTTGAAATAGCCCCTGAACCGTACCTCTAAATCTGATTTAGAGTGATTATGTAAGACAGAGCGGCTTCAATCACACCAGTCAGCTGTCAGGAAACAGGGCATGTGTCATTCAATCCCAGGATGCATTGCTGCAGGGTCAGCTGGTGATGGAACACAAGAACTCATGTGATTTACTGATATGTCAAATCTCAGCAATGGATGATTCACTGATGCTAGATAGATCTCAGAGGGTAATACTAACAACATTTGACAATCTCTAAAGTATTTTTCTAAAGTAACATGACAATGATTTCGAGGCACACAAGGCGAGCGAAACGTTGGATTCAAGCTTCAACAGGGGCCGCAAAACAGCCGACAACAAAAAGGAGGGTCGTAATGTATCGCCTGTTCTCTCTGTGATCCTTACCGTTTCTCTTTCATCCAACTGACAGGTCATTACGGGCCTCAGTGTCTGCAGCGTTGAGTGCTCTCCTCCAATGTTGTCTGCTGTCTGTACACCTGCCCCCCAAGCCTCTGAAGAATACTTCACCCAGCATGTGTCTCATCTCAACTCAGACCTCACACCTTATCGCACAACTCTACACCGCTGGCTTGATAACAAAAAAATATATATATATAAAAATTGGTTCTTCAAAGTAAGATCAGCTGGAGTTTTTCTCCTCTCCAAAACAACTTTACAAGCCATGGTTTCATATTTTATAAAACGACTGCAAAAACAGCTGTGCCCGTATGAAATCTGTGTAGCAGAGTGCCAAGAATAGAGAGGGTTAAAAAGCACAGGCGGTTGTTCTGCTTGACTGGTCTGAAAGCATGCTGGAGAAAGGTTGGAGGGACACTATATAGTAAAAGTCCATCCAGAGCAGGAATGTGCCTTCCTCTGACCAGGGCAGACTTCTTTTCCCCCTATATCGTCTTTTTGACATCTGCACTGCATGTGTGACGCGTCCATAAATCTACGTGTGGATCTTAAATGGAGCAACACACGGAGCAAATGGACTAGCTGTGAACCTACACAGTAGAACAGTGTTTCTTTGGGGCCCTCTCTATCTCCAGTGTGACCAGTACAAAATCTCAGGGGTTCAAAATCCCTTACCTATGATTCTTGGACAGATAAGTGTTGACTATAAAGCATTTAGATTTTGTTTGGTGGTACACTATTTTAACAAATTTTGTGACACAGACGCTCTTATCCAGAGCGGCTTACAGTAAGTACAGGGACATTCCCCCCCGAGGCAAGTAGGGTGAAGTGCCCTGCTCGAGGACACAACGTCATTTTGCACGGCCCGGGAATCAAACCGGCAACCATCTGATTAATAGCCTGATTCCCTAACCGCTCAGCCATCTGACCCATCTGCCCCAGTAGAGACGGCGATGTGGTGTGTGACCTGTGAGTTTACATGAGTGTCATGTTCAGTGTTTCATATTAGTCTTACGACAAACACACAACGTCTGAAAGATGTTGTCTTTACTGCAAGACTGGTGGTTGAATACGGGGCCTGTGGACTGTGTTTAATACTGCCATAACTCTTCCTGCTCTCCAGCGTTCTCCATACAGGCCGACCTCAGTGCCTTAGTCACGCTTGTGAACAGCAGTGGAAAATACCATAAAACAGAGACTATCCCTACATATGTAGGCTGGAGATAGGCTCGGTAATGAGTTTTACTCTGCAGCTGGCAATTGAAACCTGTGTCAACATGGGGAGATATGCAATAATACTTTGGCAGCTAATACTCACAATTAATTTAATGTAAAATATCAGTCGGGTAGACAGGTTGACCATGAATGATCAAACAGAACATTGGAATCCATTGATAAGAGCCCCTGCTGGGAAATTAATTTTACAGGCGAACATCCGCTAGTTAGAGGAGAGGAGTGGAACGAACATGAAGACGTACTATTCACACAGAGGGCATAGCCCGTGTCCTCCTCCACAGAGACCACGGACCATCCAGGCTGTTCAGATCCCCGGCTGTTACTCTCTGAGTCTGACTGATCAAGAACAAGGCTGAAACCTTGACTGTTCTATAGGGCTGTCACTGTGGCAACACTGATTATGGCTGAAAAGAAAAAGTCCCCTGTCCTGTCATCCATGGACAGGTCAAGTCCCATACCCAAGCAATGTCCCTTTCTTACCCAGGCTGAAGCTACAAAAAGCCATGACGTAAGGAAAACCACATGCATCATCTACACTGATAGTCATCTTATAACAGTAAGTGATTTAGTATGTGATGTACTGTAGGATGCTCAGAGTAGACCAACATGGTCTGAAAGGGCAATTACACTGTGAGGCCTCTAAAAAGACAGAATACAGATGTCCAGAGTAAAATCAATTCAACGTCACAACTTCTGTCAAGACTGCACAGGGAAATAGATCCCGTGTTGACATTCACAAACAAGTGGGCCGACTTGAGTGACAATTGTATTTAAGAGGGCATGCTGCTAGCTTTTAAAATGTTACATTTGATATCTTCACAATGGTTGTGCACAAAAGATTAAGGCTAACACCATGTGAGTTTACACAGTCAGGGCAGAGGGAGGGAGGGAGGGAGGGATGGGAAGGAGAGAGAGAGAGAGAGGGAGGGAGGTCTCATAGGCATTGAATTGAGGTTTATAAATTAAAAGCACTTCAGAGTAGTTTCAGATGGTCAATGACAGCTTTTAGGAATCTCAAAAGCAGAATTTGTTTGATGTCTTTCCCACACAATGTCTATTTATTTTTCATTCAGGCACCGTTGTTGCTAATACTTTATCAACATGAACTCTTCCCAGCACTTCATAGCCACAAGCATCACTCTTCAGAGTTACCCTGAAGTCCTTCAGACATTAAATACCATCAAAGAAATCTCTAGGGTGCTTGGCTTGCTGAGAGAATCATATTGCGTGTTTACTTGTGATTTATAATTTAATTAAAGATCCTGTAAAGCAAATTCTATGATTTGCTTCTCAGTACATTATATACGTGTGAAATTGGTTCCTGAGAACATGTGCAAAGCGCGAAAACTTTGTTGCACTGAAATGTGGAGTTAGACCGTTGAATAGTTTCTCTTCCATTTTCAGCTCAGGTTTTGTATAGGCGGAGCCAAAACACGACCGATCTACGTCACAGCGACCGATCTACGTCAAGTAGAGTGCCTTGCCCAAGGACACAATGTCATTTGGCATGGCCGGGAATCGAACTGGCAACCTTCAGATTACTAGCCCGACTCCCTCACCGCTCAGCCATCTGACTCCCAACTTACACTGTCCGGGAAATAACTCTCCCCTCACTTCCTCACTCTATCAAGTCTCTTTACAAGGAGAGAATGACCAGTCTGCTGCACTGCACTGTACATGATAATCACCCTAGACACAGCTTTGGCGTTCTTTACAACCCTTAAGATGATGTTTATACTGAAACCCAGTCCCCTTATTACTGCTAATAATGTGTGGTCTGCAAAGCAGCTGATTATTCCTGTGTGCTAGCATTCTGCTACGCCTCCTTCACAGATATTAGGTTCAATGGCCCGGGTGAGATGTCATGTAGTGACCCCTGCTGTGTGCTGGCCCACGGGGGGGCTGTGTGTGTGGACGTCTGTGTGCGTGTCATTGTCTGTGTGTGTGTGTGTGTGTGTGGGTGTGTGTGTGTGTGTGTGTGTGTCTGTGTGACAGCCCCTGATGGTCGCCATTTCCTTAAGGGCCACTGAGTTCCCACTGGGCTGTATGTCTAAATCACTGTGGGTGTGTAACATCCCATACTTCAATGTTTATGTGACAGCAATATAATGGTGTAAACACATTGGCTGTGTGTGTGTGTGTTTGTGAGGAAGCCATAAGCCGATTCTTCAAATTAGTGAGTACTAGAGAAAGCTGTATTATTATTATGAAAATGGTTGTACTGACAGTGGGAGAGGCAGTTGCAGTAATGATGGAGGGATTCAAAAAAACATTGTGCACAGTACACACACACACACAAAGACACACACACAAAGACACACACACACACACAAAAACACACACACACACGCCTGCCTGCCTGCCTGCTCTCAGCATCTGCAACTATATCACACATGCACCTCATAGCGTCTACGTTGGAGGTCACATCATTAGAATCATTACTTTTTCAGCTTAGCAGACACCTTTGCAGTGGACACCCATCATTTTATGTCCACAGCTAAGTACCTAACATAGCTGAATCATGGCAAATATCCTTCTCAAGGGTACAGCAGAGGCTTTCTGCATGTCAGCAGGCCAGGGCGGACCACCCAGCTTAATCCAAGCTGCTCCCTAATTACTGACCCACGGGTAAGGTTGATTCAATCCACCTTGTAGGCATAATCAAGACTAACTAATGGAAGCACATTAACTCATCTGGTGACCCAGCAGGGAACAGCTACAGTACCTCAAGTCAAATCCAGCATTATCCTACTGTCAAGGCTAAGGTGTAGCGGCAAGTGGAAGTACCTTCGCCCCCCCCAACCCCCCCCCCCCCCCCCCCCCCACACACCACCAAGCCCTCCAACATTGCCAAGCACCACCGCCCCTTCAAACCCTCCAACATTACCAGGGCCCCCCGCTGGCATGACTGCTGGAGCGGGCGGACCTGCAGCTTCAGGACCCTCTGGCTGAGTGGCTGGTTCTGTCTGCTACCAGGAGACCAGCTTTTCCTCCACACAGGAGCCTGTCATCTATCATTATGTAAGCTGTCCAGGAGAATGGACAACTTACATAAGCTGTCTGGAGCACCAGACAACACAATGAACAAGCCCGTATGCATGGACGTCGCAGACCAGTTACTTTCAAAAAACAAGAAGCAAAGCAAAACATTATGATTACTGTAGGAATGGCTGACAGATTTGTGGAGAGCACTGTCCCCAGAAAACCTACTGCTGTAACACCGGGTTTCCAACCAAACACGGCAGGGGCAAACTTCTTCTCCCTGCACACAGATTCATTTCCAATTTGGGTCGGCCATCTTGGATGAGAGCTGCTGTGCTGGTTAGCCCCGTAGCTGGGGATGCAGCGAGCAGGGTCACACCTGAAGCCCCTTGGCTAAGGTTGAGGCCCAGCACACTTAATGAGGAGGGTTAATCAGTGAGGCATTGACCCAGGACGGACACAGCCTCATCACACACACAAACACACATGTAGAACACACACACACACATGGAGAACACACACACACACACTCAAAACGCCCCAATCCCTCATGTCCCTCTGGGGCTGGGCCTGGTCACCTCGCTCAAGGATCAAAGGGAGTGTGTCGTTTTAATCAGGCCTCACAGTGGGCAACCCCATTAATTCAATTCTATTTCATCAGCGGTGAGCAGGCCACAAGAGGGGTCTACACATTCCTGGGGTCCTCCAGCCCAGCAGTAATCCTATCTCTTAATGACCCACGACTGGCCACTAAACCCATAATTGCTCGGTGACTGAGTTTTGCTTGCTGACAGGACTGTGAGATGTTCGTGGAAGACCAGACGAAGACAGACATAGGTCACTTTGTGGACCCAGACAAGCAGAGCAGAATTAATGACACCATGGATCAAGTAATTCACGTCCCTCAACTCCCCACCAAACTAGGGCAAGGCTATAGGCATACTAGTAAACACACACACACACTAAACATTACCAAAGGATCAAGTGTTTCACGTAAGGCGGTCTCTAATGTGAACATTAAACATCTAGCTCCTTCTAACCTCTATAACTATCGCTATACAGCCAGTAAACTAAATTAAATAAATAGATAACTATGGGTTTGCCTGTATCAATGCCTGAGTTGAACTTGTATTCTCCTGTTTAATCTTTTACAACAAATAATTATAAGGATATGCTCCCTTCCTGCATTATACTTGTACTGGCACAAATGACAATGACTAATATGCACTATGAAATAATGTGTGAGGAGAACAGTTTTCGCCTGCTGTTTCATATAACATTAGAGCCACAAGACAACTACTGTAAAACGTACCATCAGTCTTTCAGACAGTCGAGTAGAATATATACGACACATTTCAGTGTTTGTTTTAAGAACGGTAATATTGGGTGCATCATATTTCACAGTTATTTCTTTTCTCCCTCTGTGGTTTGATGTCTCTCTTTCATAATGAAATGTTTACTGGGACATGAGATAATGAGCTTTTGATACCTTACCGTACCTTTGGTCTCTGGTGGATGGTGATGCTCATCACAGACAAATGAGATCTTTTGAGTATTGCAGTCTTCACCTGTGAAAACAATAACAGTGCCATTGGTGAAAAATCTGGAAAACACACACTGACATTTAGTATCTGAGCAGTCATGTGACCTATTCTTCTTAACACAAAGAAACTCATTTTAAATTATTTTTTGCTTCTACACCGTTTGGGCTGAGTGCTGTGAAATGCAAAAAACCTCTTGTTGGCTCCATTGTTTGCCTGCGCTACAGACAAAGGACTGTGGGGTACGTTATGGAGCTAAACGTGTCAATAGCAGGCAGCATATTCGAGCAGTATATTCTTCCTGGACGCACGCGCAGGTCAAAACCAGAGCAGATATAGAGACGCAAAGGTCAGGTTGGTTGTATGGCTGGAATTGAACATGATCTGAGGGACTCGAAACAAATGAGCCAGGGCAGTGCAGCTCCACACTGGGGATACAGGGCAGACATGAAAAACAACAATTAATATTACATCTGGATCTGAGAGAGCTGACGTTATCAGCAGACTACTAAATCAGCCGTTCTGTACACGAGCCACTTCAAAGCCTTTGGTTGTGGTAGGGAGTCAGGTGGCTGAGCGGTTAGGGAATCGGGCTAGTAATCAGAAGGTTGCTAGATGCCAAAATGACGTTGTGTCCTTGGGCAAGGCACTTCACCCTACATGCCTCGGGGGAATGTCCCTGTACTTACTGTAAGTTGCTCTGGATAAGAGCGTCTGCTAAATGACTAAGTGTAAGGCAAACAACACCTCTGTTGTTCCCAATCAAGGACTGTGTGACTCTTCTTCTCTGCCTTTGGGAGTCGCAGTGACGCAATCTCTAAGGGGTGACATCACCCCGGAGACAGGAGGGTAGGGACCGCGAGAGGGGGGGATTTGAACATTGAGAATTCATCTGTTTGTGGCAGAGTGAGAATGAGTGCCAGCGGCAGCCATACACAAATGTTTATCTCTGATTATCTCTAACCCTATCTCCTTTTCTCATTAAACTTTGTGATTTTATTCACAAAACAATCTAATCCACACTCAGCAATGGTTAGTGTTTAAATCCTTCAAACTGCAGTTGGATAACGTATTGTCCCAGTCACTGATAAATCTTTCATTTTGTGAACACTACAGTTCTATTTTGATGTGAATGCAAGAATCAAGGTTACCTCTGTGCTTCTTACAAAGCAGGATATTAAATGTTATTTTCATTTTGTAAATATTTTACAGTCTGCCAGTACAGTAATATAACTGTTATGCACTGTAGCATAGTATCAATATATCTCACCCCATAGGTGTCCATAACAACTTACAAAACACTGAGATAGTAATCCTGGCCAGCAAGCCTGACATTTGTACTTAATAATTCTGATAACAAGACAGACAATAAGTTTTCCAAAAACTTAGTTTACACTAACTGCCTCCCTTTGAGTCTGTTCTCTTTTATTAGCAAATGTCGGGGGGGGAAACTGAGGAAAATGGCATTCTTTGCCATGAAATTAACATTGTTTTCCATTACTTGGCACCACACAAGATCATTAACTACCTCATTGACTTTTCCTTATAGATTTACATAGTCTCCTCTAGCTTGGAGCATCAATTTGCATATTCTAAATGAATAATACACACTTTATGGCTAAAGTCATCCGTGGATGACATGAATAATGAGAAAGAATGTTAAAGTAGTAGATGAAATTAAAGTGTGAAATTAAAGGACTTAGTTTTGTAGAACACATCTTTGTTTGGAAAGTGGTATAGGATCCAAAAATTGCTAATTGGATGTGCTTGGTTTTGGCTTGGCACAATCTATATTTTCTCTTATATTTATTTTTATTTTTCTTTCTTTTTTTCCTTCTGTTTTTTTGGGGGGCTGTTTGAAAGGTGAAATATTCCATCCCCCAGGCCCCTTTTAATGATTTATCGCATAGTGAGTCAATGGATTTGGTTGCAACAGTTCCTTATAATGTAGTCAACCACCTATGAAAAATATTGTCATTCTCCAAATGTTTGGATGTTTGACATTAGTTTTAAACAATAGGTTTGGAATAGCCTAGTAAAAAAAACACCTTGCATGGCTGCAACCGACACACACACCTCACAATTTTTCCAGAAATTGTACACACTCTAGTTTTATATAGTTGCTTCATTGTTGCAAAGACAAATCTATAAATATATATATAAATTGTCAACTTGAAGTCTAGCTTAGCTATAAATACAGCCTAGCTATAAATCACATTATAATAGATCTTTTAGATTTTTTGTCCAGAACATTTCTGACTGCAAAACAGACTTGCAGGCATAATACATACATTTAAATTTCTATGTCTCAATCAAATGCTCAGCAATCAGCAGAGTCCAATTACAGTGAAGATGAGAACCTACATTAATACCCATCCCTTTGACGTTAAAAAGCCACTACTGTACTCTAGCACACATTTTCCATTTGCAATCGTTTTTTTATCAAACAAACTAGAGCTGTAAAACTTTCAAACGGCATAAATAAAAAGCATTGTTTGCCTCCAAATATATTTCTTAAACGTTAGAGTATCCCAGTTTGTCAACCAAATGACTATTGACTTACTTTAGGAGGACAAGCCAAGATAATCTTTTTCTAATAAAATCAAATGGCTACTTTTCCAAAGGCTAATGAATTTCTGTTCAGAGAAAGAGAAATTGTTGGGCCTCCGACTAATGCAAAGAAATGAAAATGTCTTCCATTGAAAAGCGAAGACATTACACCCATAAGAGCCACAGGCATGAGAGAAACGACAAAGATAGTTTTACTATTTCAAGCTCAGCCGATTCTATTGATGTTAACCCAAGTTTTTTTATTTTCTTATTTCAGCGAATTTCTCTGGCCCAGCCTATATCTTGGATGAATCCAAACAGTTGCACAGAAAAAAATTGCTCCTAGTCTAGGCAATCCAATAACCCCGTTACTACCCTCACAGTTTATTCCTCTATGATTTCACAGAATTTATTTCTTTGGCTGGGGATGTAAGCAATAATTACCCTGCTTTCAAGTCCACTGCACTATGCTACATCGCAAGCCATGAAGTGTGGTGTAACTACAGTTCCACTTGAACAGACGTTTCAGTATGATCCATGTTCCTAGCGGCTACTACATTTCAGCAAAAAGTATGAAAAAAATAAATAATTAAAAAGAGACTAATATCAGCAAGCATTTGTTCCATTTTCATATACATAATTGTGCAGCCTGCAGGCTACATGTTTAAATTAATGTGTCAACATGCAATTTTCTCGACCACACATTTACTGCGTATCAATATTACCACTGAGAGAAGGTGACAACTGTACTACCTGGACAACAGCACTGCAATAACTACATTTCAAAGCCCTCTTTCTATTTTCCATAGCTATCTATTCTATTAATTGCCAGATGCTATAATAAATCAATTAGAAAGCACAATTAATGAACATTGTCATCGTGCATTAGGTATTTGCATAGCATTGCCAGGACCCTGCACGGTGAATAAATGGAAAAATGACATGCATGATTCATAACATTTGATGGTTGGAATCTGTCCAATTTTTTATGCTGTTCTAATCCATTAAAAACGGCATGTCATATAAAACAAAAAACGGATGCAAAATAATGCTATTACAGATTAAAATAACACCACCCACAAAGGCATGATTTATGGATACTGTTAGGTCAATGGCCACCTTTCTACCTACCCAGATGGACTATGTAAATTAGGTGCACTGCTGCATGGTAGTGTTATGTTTACATTAACTAAACAATTTAGATATCCATAGCCATATATCCGAGATGTATTTGTAATTGCATTTCAGATTTGTATCTTTCTAGTAGATGGTTGTTTATCTCTGCTGTTAAACTGACAGAAGTGGTACATTTTTAATAATAATGGATAACTGCATATCCCTTAAAATACGGTAGCAATTACCCACTTGTCCTAAAGAATTGGGCCATCTATCCACCAATGAACAATCAAGGTTACATACAGCTTCCCAGTGGCAGGCCTTAACGATTCTCATGACGCCTTCTGATTTGGGATTGGAAGGAATTGGAAAATTGAGTTCCAGGGACTTGTGTGACCGCTGGGTTCCTGGGGTAAATTCAGGTGGTGTTTGCCTTCAGCACGGGAGGCTCAGGATGTAAGACACACTCATGTACCACAGCACTTCTCCACTAGGCCTGCCTTTAATGCCTGGCACAGGCTTGCCAAGCTCTTGAAGACTGATTGAATTATTCAATTTCAAATAAATTATTACATAACGCTCCCGTAGACACTGAGAGGCCAGAGGATTCTTTCCTACAACGTTGCCTGACATCTGAAAGAACAAGCATTCCAAGAATAGATTTTGTAATTTATTAGGACAATGTTTATTCCGAGGAGGTATTGTAAGCTAATAAAACATGGGGTGTAAGAGAAATGTGTGTCTATAAATATGACGGTTGAGGACCACTTCTGTCACAGGACAGAAAAACACAGAAGCCAGGCTGAACGGTACTGCATAAACAAAAAGGAGGTGAATGTAGGGCAAGTCCGCCAGAAGGTATGGAAGATTTTCCATGTCCACCTCCTCTCCCAAGTCTCCCCCCTACATGGAACAGATCTGCAGTGTCATCACGAGGGCCTAACAGGCTTAACCTGCCACCCACTGAGCCACTCACAGCCCAGCAGGGTCACAGCCTGCAGGGGACTGAGAATGTGGCTGCCTGTGTAGGCCTCATTCCAAACCAACTGCCTGTGTAGGCCTCATTCCAAACCAACTGCCTGTGTAGGCCTCATTCCAAACCAACTTCTACCCCAGTGTTCTTCATGTAGATCAGAGATGTTTGTTCTTGGCAGAGAATGTCTGTTAGGCTTGGTGGATGTCTTCCAGTACTCCATACACCTTCTATTCTCTTCAAACCAAGGGCTTGAAATGCCAACGGCCACAGGCTGAGGGCGGATTTGAAATTGGGCTCTAGTGTGATAAGTATGGCCCTTGGCCCTGGCTCTGGGTGTCAGCTTGCTTGCTGCAGGGCTAATGGCATCTTAGCATATTGAAGGGAAGGGTGTGATTGGCGCTACTTCATGGAGGACATACCCAACAACCAATAACAGACATCTTTGTGGGATGGTGCATAGCGAATGTTTTGTTCACACTGGCATGGAAACAGTCACAGTGTTTAAAACCCCTCTACTACCTATGGAGGAATACAGAAAATAAATGTTGCATTTCAAAAATAGACAAAAAAAATGACAGACCTAAAGCAGAGTAGGCTATGTAGTATTTCTGGATACAGTAGAGGATTAGTGTTCAAATGAAAATCAGTGACATTACACTGCACAAACGAGTTGCTCATAATTGAGGGAACTGGGAGACTTGACTCTACAAAAATTAAGATAATTATGTTTATAAATGACTAACTGTATGAGCCTGTGTATTTGAGCAGGCTGCTGTCTCAATCTCTGTTGTTGTTGGGTGTGCACGGTGTATTGTGCTCTGAGACCATTTTGGTCTCCATGCAGTCGAACTGGAGGCTTTTAGTGCAATGATACTGGCGTCACAAGCCCTCGAGCGACTGTGTGCAAGAGGGCGGCTGAAGAGGCTGCTTTTCATAGTTCACTGGTCTCTAAAGAGCTTGGGAACCCACAGGTTCGCTCATGGCCTTTTGCCCCATCTACATTAGCAAGTTTATTACCCTTTTCCTTTAGTCTTCATCTCTAAATATTCTACATTCCACAAACCAACAATATCACCGCTGCAGAGACTCGATAAGGAAAAATCTGTATTTTCAGATATGCAACATAGGGGAGGTTGAAGAGGAAAAAACCTTCATTATCTGTATTTCAGAGAGAAAGCTCGTGCAAATGGATCTTTTGATGCTGTCCTTCCTCACTATCTTGTTCAAGCACTGCCTGCCACGCGCAGCGTGTGAAGCTGCTGGCACCGCACATGCGCCTGCTTGGTTTCGAAGGCCGTGTCGGGCTGGGGGCCGGCGTCCCTGCCGCTCCTCTCAGTCCCTGCCGCTCCTCTCAGTCCCTGCCGCTCCTCTCAGTCCCTGCCGCTCCTCTCAGTCCCTGCCGCTCCTCTCAGTCCCTGCAGCTCCTCTCAGTCCCTGCCGCTCCTCTCAGTCCCTGCAGCTCCTCTCAGTCCCTGCCGCTCCTCTCAGTCCCTGCAGCGTACGCTCTCCATCCAGAGGCTCTCCTGGTCCACTTGCTCCTCACACCATCACACCACAGCATCAAGCTGAAGATGTTGGAGGGGGGAAATCCTAGCAGGAAACTACTGCCTGACAAAATACAGTCCCACACGACAACTTGCATGGATAACGATGAGAGCCTTCGCTATGTCATATGCTCGTATGCTCACGAAATAAAAGAATCCTCCTAATAACCGTTCAGTTGTTCTACTGTTTGACTCCGGCAGCACTAGCCTATTGCTCTGAAAATAAGTGGAACCACATGATGTATTCTATCAAGACGAGAAAGGCTGATCCCTTGCTGAGACTCCCTACCAGAGATATAATTCATCTCAACTAAGCATTGTCCTTTGCACCGCTTCAAAACAGACTGAGATGATTCCCTAATTTACTAGATGGAGATGCATGGTCTAACTGTTTATCACCGAAGCGCAGAAGAGGACAGCATGAATTCACAAAGTTAATACAGATCCTCTCTATTATATCTGTACACAGACATAACACATCAACGCACATACACATACACACAAAAACAAACACATTTCTGTTGCTGTCGACAGGGTATGCTACTGGTATTGTAAATATGCAGAACCAATCCCTTGTATAGATGAGGTGAAAAGCCCTTGCTAAATGGGCCCAGCTCTGAGGCAAATGCATTGTCTCACCTCATCAAGTACAGATCCCTCTCCCTGTTCTGGGATGACAGGGACTGAAGCCTTTAATCCCTAGCTTGATTCACACTACCTGGTATTGTAGGTTTACCAATGTTATCTATGTAATGGTTGTGCTTTTCACCAGGCAGACTGGTGTATGATTGTTTTAAGACATTCAGAATGGACGCACGATGTTGAAGTTACGATAGTGTTATGAGAATTTATCATTATGGTTGAATCTCAAGTGTGACAGTGAAGTAAAATGCACAAGTATAATTATTCTGTCATAAAAAAATCTGGGTACAGTAAGAGAGTGCGCTCTGTAAGTGTGTGTATAAGTGCAGTATTTTTGCATTACCTTTATGGCAAGTAGCCTGGATTGTTCCCACAGTCAACATCAATGGCAATCCCAAAAGCGTGTTGATTCTGTGTTTGCGTTTCATAATGTACAAGTGAATTGAAGCCTATTGCTCCTGGTATACTTAATTACTGGACAGGTGGGTTTATTGCTTTACGATAGGTAGGCTAATTGCTTTACGGTAGGTAGGCTAAAACACCAATTATATATCTGCAAGGTGGGACAAAGTGGTTGGTTATGAGGTATTACAGTTTACTAGTGAGTCATTGAACAGTCTTACGGTGGGTTCATAACTAAGCCAAAAGCATACGCACGAACATGATGAACACAGAGAACAATAGGTGCCTAGCTGCATCCATTCAAAGATTCAATGATTGAAGATAATAGCACTGGTGCTATACGGTGCTGTTTCGTGATGTGCAGTCCATTCTCAACACCTACGAGTCAGATTTATATTTGTAACCATCTAGCTCTATTAGAAGCACCATTACAGTAATGTCACACCGACACCAGCTACAAGCCTTGCAGGAAGTTTTTTCTCGCTCCAAGCTTGAGCGCTTGCGCACAACGTAAGAGCCGCACACCCCATTTGGTTATATTATGGTGCTTTGCAAGAGATGGCACAGATGAACACACATCAGAAACGCACCACATATTCACAATC
The DNA here is from genome assembly GCA_023658055.1 of Thaleichthys pacificus. Lineage (NCBI taxonomy): Eukaryota > Metazoa > Chordata > Actinopteri > Osmeriformes > Osmeridae > Thaleichthys > Thaleichthys pacificus. Next base: position 15,796,346 of record CM042869.1, on the reverse strand, counting down.
AGAGAAGTCCACTTGTACGGCGTGAACTCAGCCTGTCACGAAACAAATTAGAAATGTATGAAGTAAGGCTGGAGATCTCCGCTGGTACAGTAGGCTATGGCTTACACTGTCCGCTTACCTCCCCCTGTAGTCGCAGATTCTGTCCCCGGCGTTTGTCCTTGTTTCGATAGAAACGGTTATGCGTTACTGCTGTCTTTATCCAGCAAATACTGATGTTTCATTTTACGGCAAAATGTATAGCACTGTCTCTTCTTGTAGCCCGTCTTTTGTGTGTCGGTTGTCCAGTCCTTTCCCGGCTTCTGTTACCTCTTCCCTATTACCAGCGTCGGGACTTGGCAGATGCCACAGAACGCGTCTTTATCCGCTCTTTGCACAGCGTCGGCTCTCAGATGCAAGCGAATGCTTGGTCAGAGCGACACACCGTGTGGCTACTTTACTCCCGATACCGCTCCTCCCCTTTACTTTCTGTTTTCTAAGGAGCCCTATAGCGCCTCTCACTTGCCTGTCTATGGAATTACATAAATGTATGTATTGTAAGGCTACTGTATCATGTCAGGCTTCACTAACAAGCACACACATCGCTGAATCTAGTTGTCCTTGCGTGGCGGTTAGTGGTGATTGCCTTCACGAGCCTGTAAGAGGCACCCGCAAGTGTCCAAAAGGCGGGAGATAATTCTAGGGCGCATCAGTCAGCTGTAGCCTTGCATATTGCTTTCTTGCTTGAAAATTAGTACTTGTTTAATACAATTGTTTTAATTCGGTTTTAGGCCCAAATGGAACATTACCATGGAGCCTATTTTGTTTGCCAAAAATGAATACATTGGATACCTTAGTACAATGTAGGCCTACGACATTGCAAATGCATGCAGACTTTGTGTCTATTTCATAGGCTACACACAAAAAAAATTCTCGCACAGAGCAATATTAATAAACGCACAATTGCAATATGTGCCGTTCGTTTTGTTGGGATTCAACCGACTGTGACCAATGGAATCGAGGGTTTGTTGCGGGTTACAATCTATATGTAGGCCCATTCAAATATATTATTTGTTGCGCAATAAAAGCATATAGGCTAGTCATTGTTGACCATACAGTAATTCATAGTTCATTGTGGCCCATTTTGTCTACTGTACGTTGGGTAGAATTGTTCAGTTATTACTATATATTTAATTTTTTTAATAGAATTTGACTAAATTAAATCAATTACAGGTCAGTCATCTGAAGGCTTTGACATAGCCCATCTACAAAAAAAAATCAAATAATTAATGAACATTTTACATTGTAAATGTAATCATGCAATACAAGTTTTTTTTTTTTTTCAGGGTATTTTTCAAATTTAGAAATGGGCAAAAACACTGATAAAAACTGTAAAACAGACAATTTACTGACCCCCATGTGTCCTATGAAGTTAACAACACAGAGGCTATAAACACAAGTAATTGGGCACAAGGGGCACTGTACAGTAGGCATAACCTACACAAAGAACACGTCAATATAAGCAGTCATATTTGTATAACCTGTGTGCAGTTACTTATACACCAACACAATGAATCAGAATTTACAAAGAAATTATCCGAAAACGGCGTCCATGTCCTGATAAACATCGTACAGTTTCACTGCAGCAGAGGTGGAGAAGCACAGGCTCCTTGTTAGGGAGGTGTGTGTGTAAACAACAGAGCTGGTGGAACACACCGTCCTGCAGAACAGAATCTGACTGAGTATCTTGAAAAGCTACAGCATACGTTGACCTTCATAAGTATTTATGGTTTTGTGTGTGCAGGAGTGTGTGCGCTGACAGTTAAGTGTACACTGCTCATCTCTGAATGTAGTGTAGAATGTTGCAGAGAACACAATGTGTGTGTTTAAATGGCGTCAGTCAGTCCATGTGGAGCAGTGTCACAGCGATGTCAAGGATCTGGTTTTCTTTGTCTTCTTGTTTCTGCTATCAGATGCGAATGGTGGTCGGCAGAATAAGAAGGGACATGGTAGCACACACGTTCTAGTGTAACAGGATATTGAGCAAAGGGAAAAATGAAACCTTGATTATCAAAATGTTACTTTTACAGATGTAAGTACAGCTTGCAGGCATTGTAATTAATTCTGACAAAGAAGCAGGTGCAATGAGCTGAATCTACTAACATGAGGGATTTTCGAAAGCAAGATTTGAAGGCCAGAATTATTTGAAAAGAGCTAATCAAATTAACCCACTTAGAATGAAATGAACCAGGGACATTTAGCAAGTCTGGGTTCAGCTATGCTTAAAACCACATCTCTACGGCAATTAAGGCTATGAAGGGGGAAAGGGACCCATGCCAAGTTTTGGGAATCCAAAGCTTTGTTTGAAGAGGGGATTTTAGGGCGAAAGTAATCTGCAAACATTCATTTAAAATGACATTTACTCACCCTTTGAGACAGGGAAAATATTTCCTGCCATGCCACTGAACATAAAAAATTGCTTCTCATGAAAACTTCTGCTCAGCACTGTGTTTCAGCATTTCTTTGGTCCATGTCTTCAAATGACATTTAACGTTTCTTAAAATTAGCCTAACCATCATGAAGCTTTGACACTGAATTGTCTTTTTAAGTCAGTCAGCCATTGAAGTTACTGACCCTACAAGAAGACAAGAATGTTGGTTTAGACATGACATTAGAATCAAAGGAAAAGCAAATGTCACAAGCAGTGCTCTTTCAAGAAACTAAACAGATAAGCATGACATGTTCATCAAAAGGTGACTGTTAATTAACTCACACCCCGTTGCCACAGGTGCCTCAGAGCAGACTCCAATCAACAGCTCTAATTGAAAAATCAAACACGTTAGTTACCACCCACCAGAAACCCTACGCTTCAGAGACTTTGCGAAAAACAAGATATCTGAGTTATTTGAGCTGTTGTCTGGTCTTTACTACAGTAAGGTATTAGACCACCTGTTTTACCCATATTCCAAGAGTCAGATTAAGTGATCTAATAAAGGCTAAGATTTACATTTACATTTAGTCATTTAGCAGACGCTCTTATCCAGAGCGACTTACAGTAAGTACAGGGACATTCCCCCCGAGGCAAGTAGGGTGAAGTGCCTTGCCCAAGGACACAACGTCATTTTTTTTGCACGGCCGGGAATCGAACTGGCAACCTTCAGATTACTAGCCCGACTCCCTCACCGCTCAGCCATCTGACTCCATTGATTGAGCCACATGATTTAGAGTAAACACATCTGCTTTACAAGAGAGAAATGACTATCTGAATGTAGCATGCTGTTTAATTTGATCCTGCTAAGACATTTTGAGAAGAGGTGACAATATCTTTGGAATAGGTGGTGTGAAAAGCAACTCTGAAGTAGCATTGCATTTTGTGAATAAAAAAGATATTCCCATCATTTGGGCGTTTTTTAAAGATGTGAAAATGAGAGCCGTGATTTTTGAACTTATGTGTGAGCAGATCGCTTGCTTAACTTTATGTGAAAATCTTAACAATACCTTAGATGAAGTCCTTCATTTGTTGAAGGGAACTGAAATGGTGCGTGTTGAATGTAGAAACCCCTTATCTCGACAGCTGAATATGGCTATCAGCACTCAAACAAACATGAGCAGTGTGCCTATGTAGCTCAGGGATAATTATCACAAACATCCCAAATCCTCCAGATACGACGCCTTCGTTACGCCCTTGACGACATTCATGTCTCTCTCTAAATGTACATAAATTACTTCAGATGATTCTGTCTAGTCAGTCAGGACTGAAGTTAATCCTGCATCCCTCTGAACTGGGAAATGCATAAACAACGGCCATAGCAACACAGGACACTTCTCCACATGGAACAATCAGGCAATATCTTTCACAACCACTACCCCCCTTAATAACCGAAGACAATATAAGGGTGGTGAAGCCATACCCCCCACAATTGCCCTAAGGCTTTGAAAATACAGTCTACAATACAAACCTGCAATCCTGCTCTATTCAACTTTACCCACGCACACTCCAGAAAGGCTGTTATGTTTGATCAATGCTTCAAGGGACTCCGGATTGCTGCAATTAGAAAACAATGCCTTAAGAATCTATTTTAGGGCATGCACTATGAGAGGGAAGTGCAACAGAGAGGATAATTGGGTATTGACAAAAGGATGGGAGAAGGCAGAGACAGAACACAAGGCCTGTCTCCAATTTACTTTGTCATCTTGAGGCTCTGATTATGCTGTTTACTGACCAGATAATTGGCCAACCCTTAACAAAAATAAGGCTCATATACCGTGAAGCGTCAAAAATACATTGCATGTATTTGTACGGCCCCTTTGCAATAGATTGTGTGGTACAAGATGAACAAGCTTGGGTGGACCGCTTTATCCCAGAGTGTGGTTCATTGGGCAATGATTCAGTGAGCTGTGTGCTGTTTAACACATTTGAGCATGCCTCTATGCCTGTAAATGATACTAAAATGCCAGTTTAGACTTGATTATCAATCAGGGAATCAGGGAATTCAGATAGTTCAATGTATCTAATTGGAACACTTGACTTATTCTGAATTGAAAGGCCGACACGTCCATCCAGTATCATGTTTACATGGGGCTGAGAAGCTAAAAGAGTTATCAGTCTCTGCTGTTTGCCTTTGGAATCCGCTTGGTCCCCTCGGTCCAACAAATCAAGAAGAAAATGCATGAATGAGATTTTGCTCCAGAAGATTCCACCCCCCCCCCCCCCACCCCCCCAGCCTTCAAGGCCATAAGTTCACAGCGCCATCTAGTGCTGAGTTTTGAAGCAACTTCACATTGACTTCGCTTCTTGAATGCCAGTATAAGATGATATGTTTCTTAACCTGTATTTAATTTGTATTTAATCCTACGTTCGTGATCTTCGCTCTCCACATAAACCAAACCTAAACCGTAGAGGGAATTCTACAACGCTGCTTTCGTTTGCAAGCCAGATCACATATGGCCGTCATGTTCACCATGTGAAAGCTCCAACCCCTCCATCGCTGTTCTCTCTCTCTCTCTCTCTCTCTCTCTCTCTCTCTCTCTCTCTCTCTCTCTCTCTCTCTCTCTCTCTCTCTCTCTCTCTCCTTGTCTCTCTCTCTCTCTCTCTCTCTCCTTGTCTCTCTCTCTTCCTTGTCTCTCTCTCTCCTTGTCTCTCTCTCCCTCCCTCTCTCCTTGCAGTCTCAGTGGGTCTAAGCCTGGAGCCAGCAACAGCTCCATGGATGGGAGGAACACAACAGAGTCCATCTGTTGCCTGTGTGTTTGCCTTGGTGCCCTGCCACACAGAGCTCCGCCAGGGGACCCATGGCGAACCACAAACTCAACTGAGCCCTGAGACTCACACACAGAAGCGTCTCTTCTCCACAGCCTCGGTTTCAGGATTTGTTCCTGCTGCAACCATAACAGGCCCTCATTGAAGGAACACTATTACGTAACCACCATCAACCTTAATTGGACTGGCAGAGGGAAATGAAAAACTTTCACTATACCGAGTGCATAGTGGTTCCCCTGAGTCAACCAGGATTGTGAAGTGCTCTGACTTAATTGAATTGCAGAGTAGCCATATCCCTGGTGGACACTGTTGTTTGCGGGTTCAATACATGGGAAAAGAGAGAATATCAGAGCTAAATTTAAAATGTTTAATCTATGTTTTGTTTCTGTAAAAGCTTTGAAATGATGACAGCTTTCACCGTTAATACATGACCAAACACAAATAATGCATCTCAAGTTGTGCATTTCAAGGGGATTACTGTAATTAGTCATGTATTGTGACTCATGCGTCATTATGCAGGTTTATTGTGGTGGTGTATTACTTTTGTACTGACGTGTGTGAGTGTGCTCATTTGTGGCACTTAGCCTATACGTCTATATGAAGTAAATAAATAATACTGATGATGGTAATTAAATGGTAATGCATTTAGTTTCCAGAAACCTTACCTTTTGTCATGGGTTGTTGCTTTTAATCTTATTTAAATCTTGATCCGGCAACCAACTACTTCTTATCTTTGAGATCTTCTAAATTTAGATGTAACCAAGCCAGCTTAGTAGAGCAATGTTTCAACGGTGTTGTAATATCCTTCTGTAAGAATGGCAACTTAAGTCTACAGTAGTTACAGTTGTCACAGAATTATAAACACATAGATTACTGGTGAAACGTGTACAAAGAGACATTTGATTGACAACAAACACAACAATCAACAGAACCCGATTTTCTGCAATGATCGGAATCCCTGTTTGTACCACGTGTGTTCTAAGCCTTCACCACTAGAGGGCAGATTAGAACAGCTGTTGTCACAAAGGATCGTCTCCATGGGCGGAGGTTGGAAATCTAGAACAAGCAGCTCCTCGATTGCTTCGTTTGATTAATGAACTTTTTAATGTTAATTTGTATGGAAACAATTTTTCAAAAGATGAGCTGCAAAGGTGACTGATATCTGGTCTCCAGTATCCTGACATCTGTATCTGATTGGTCCGTGTGTCCGTGGGGGGTGAGCAGCAATCCAGCTGCTGCCTGCCTTATCTGATAAATATAACCTTAATCAGGATTACTGTGCAACATGACAGGTGCAGCCCCCATGCAGAGCTTACAACCTCACCACACTATACACACACACACAACACTAACTACACACACACACAACACTAACTACACACACACACAAAACACTAACTACACACACACACACACACACAACACTAACTACACACACACACACACTAACTACACACACACACACACAGTATTCACAAAATACACACACATAATACTAACAACTCACACACACATGGAGTATTGACAAAACACACACCAGATGTAATTGTTCTCTACTGGGAGAACAAATGAGATATGAAATGGTTTCCTGTCAGTGGGATACAATGACAGAAAGAGGTTTGTTAGAGTCAGACAAGGTCAGGTGACCTATCATGTGTACTGCATTGTCATCGCAAACAGGTTCTCAGAAACATTATAAAAACACCACCAGGAAATGGTCCGCCTTCGCCAAAAAGCTTTCACAATGCTTGACTAGTGTAATCATTTCTCTAATGTCTGACGGAAGTCAAGAGAGACAAATCCTCTTTTCGTTCCAATAAAGGAACACTGTTGGGTCATATTCATGCCTGACTACCAAGGAAGAAATGGATGAAGTCTCATGTCACTATTGTATGTGTGAGTTTGAAGCAGAAAGTCCAAACTGAATGCTGCTCAGAATCTAATCTTGTGTTATCAGTCAAAGCATTGTTGTTATTCAGGGATAAACAATCTCCTGTATTTTTCTGTTACATTTCCTACAAATTGATTCCAGCACGTAAACCCCTTCATCTATATTTGCACTGTTGGATTACCTGAGTGCAGGCTTCTGGAAACAGCCGCCTCAGTAATTGTGGCCCCAGTGCAACAGAACTGTGGAGACTAATCGACTATTTTACATAATGTGAATGCTACTGTATTGAACATGCATTCCAGAGAGAAAACAAGGAGCCAGGCAAGCAGTTCACAATTTTATTTACCGAATAAATTTGGACAAAACACCAGAATTTGTTACGTTACAATCAAAACATCCGAGGCAGATATCCCACCATGCACCACCCCCCTCTGAAAACGAAAAGAAAAAAGGACTCTTAACATTAGCACCAAATCAGCACCAACTTAAATAAGGGTAGCTCATTCTACTAAACAAAAAAAAGGAAAGCAATAGTTGTTTTAAAAGCAACTCAGAAAGTAGTATATTGAGAATTTTCAGTTTTTTGTTTTTTTTAACCTTTTCTTAAAAATAAAAATAAACTAGCTGTTACACCCCTGCTAAGCAGTCTAAAGCATTCATAGGGCACATGCCAATAACTAGATAAAAACACAAATTCAAGTAACATTGAGATACAACAAAACATGTCCACTGGTACCCATTCAGAACATGATCGTTTCACAGAACCTACGCAGGCAGTAGAAAACTAACATGAGGTACTGGAGACCATGTTAATAGTAATAATAATATGGTAGAATAACTGGTGTCAAGTCTAGAAAAAAAAACAAGGGCGACTGTGGCATGGGATGTCGGGCACAGAAATACTGGCACAAAAAGAAATATAAGTTTATTCTAAAACTTTGGACAGACTTTCCTCCCATTGCACCTGTCCTGTGTCCAAAATATTGCAGACATTATTCATGAAAAAGGTATTTTTGAAAAAAGAAAAACCCTGCAATGTGTTTTTTTAAATATATATATATATATTTATATTTATATAGTTGTTACAATTTAAATAAAACATTTCTGTTTTTCGTTCCTAAAAATGAGAAGCTGAACTTAAATAGAAGAAGCTAGTCTAAGGAGAAGGAATTGCTCGCTTAACCTGTGTGAATCAAGTGCATGACGCCACGTTTGGAGGCTTTACAAGAGAAATGTTAAGGTTCTTAAGGGAGAGATATTAAAGCAGCAGTAACAATTTATGGAATAGCTTAAAAAAAAATTAAAAGGTTATTGTGAACTTAAAAGACACATGACAAATGAAAGGTGGAAACCTAATCTAGGCGAGCAGGAGAGAAGTACACAGTTAGCATACGGTAAGGCTAAACAGAGGCTGAAATACACAAGTTAAAAGAGATACATATGATTGTTTAGTGAGTATCTACCCTCTATGTGAGTGAAAGAGCTTTTCTAATGTCAAAGGTCAAGTTCGGTTATGGGTGACGAACGCTGGATAAAAAATAAGAATGCAAAACAAAACATACATGTCATCGTGACTGTGACAATAGGTAGACTTATCCTACTTCTGACCAGTACAGGTAGAAGATCAGAAAGAGTCAGTCTTCCTTATGGGTTAAGGTAGGAATTCTGGGTTGGTTAAGCTAATCCTAGACCTGTGATTTGGGGGCAAGTGCTACCTCAAGCTTTGAGAGGACTCATGGAGGAGTGGTGTTGCAGTCCAACTGTCAGTTTTTTCTTGTTCTCCTTGGCTGAGGTTTCCTGTCCCTTCGCGCTTTCCGTAGTGTCTCAGCATGGCGTCTGTCTCTGCTTGCAGAGCACCATGAATAAACTAAAACAGAAAACTAAAGAATGTTTGCTACATCGTTTGCGACTTGCATGTTCAGCAGCGTTGACTCCTAATGGGAAGTCCAACCCGTTAAGACAGGGCTCAGGCTTGAAGGTTCCATGGAATGGTGGAAAAGGGATGGACCGCCGTAAGTGAGTGACACAATGTCCACCTGCTAAACTACAACTACAGTTTGGCTCTGCGAGAGCGCGGCGAGGTGACCATGGGCCCAGTCCTCCCTTTTGTGCTTCTCGTCGGACGGGCTCAGCTGAAGAACTGTTCCAGCTCTTCCTCCATGCTGACCTCCGGCACCGTCTGCTCCTGCTCCCTCTCCGCCCGCCCCTGCGCCACAGCGCCCCCCGCCGCCCCGGAGGAGAACCACGGGTGCTCCAGGATCTCCCGGGAGGTGAGGCGCTCTGCGGGCTCGCGGCGCAGGATACTCCGGATCAGGCACTTGGCCTTGGGTGTGAGGGTCTCTGGGATGCTGAAGTGACCACGTCGGATCTTACTGAACAGAGAGCCAGGCTCCACGTCGTGGAAGGGGTAGCGGCCCACCAGGATGGTGTAGAGCATGACGCCCAGGCTCCACACGTCGGCCGCTTTGCCCGAGTAGCTGCCGCTGGCGTTGAGGATCTCGGGGCTGACGTACGCCGGGCAGCCGTGCTTGTCTGACAGGGAGTCGTCGTGGCCGTCCAGGATGTAGGTGTCTTCAAGGCTCTCCAGTTTCACAAGGCTCCTGGGGAGACATTTACATTTAGTCATTTAGCAGACGCTCTTATCCAGAGCGACTTACAGTAAGTACAGGGACATTCCCCCCCGAGGCAAGTAGGGTGAAGTGCCTTGCCCAGGGACACAACGTCATTTTGCACGGCCTGGAATCGAACCGGCAACCTTCTGATTGGTAGCCCGATTCCCTAATCTGAGCCTCTACACAGACACAGGAACACAATACTTGATATTAGCACTTCTGCTCCCTGTTAACTATGTATTTCTGGGTTCTGATAACTTTACTTTGAGGGGGGCCGGATGTTGTTACTTCCTGAACTATACTGGTGAACATGGAGTGTGACCATTAAAACGGAGTAAAGGAAACACAGTGTTTTGTATGAGTTAACACTCCCTATTACTTTCCAGGAGGACGCACCGTGGAGGCGGTAATGAACCCAGGAGAGACTTTGTGACACCGTGACATTTAAACAACGGTCATTTTAGCCCAGTTGAAGAAACGACCAACAGCTACCATTTTTACTTTTGTCTTGAGAATGATATCTTAGATGCACGTAGAAAGAGAGGTTGAAATGTATGAAACGTATCAATCAAACTCATGGCCACTCACATGAGGTTTTGGTTCCAGACCTACTATATCTTGAGCTGGCCTCATGACGTCCTGATAGACGTGCTTATGGTTTTTAGATCCATAGCTTTTAGACATTAAATGAATTGGAGCACATAATGCCTGAGGCTTAAATCTGACATTTCCACTTGCTCAGATAAAAGCCCAGCCAGATTTTGCCAGTCTAAAAATAGAGTGGTTTTCAAAAGGCCTTTCCGCAACAACAAAGCACAACGATTACCAATGACTCTGATGGCCTTCCGAGTCTGGCGTTCAGAAAGGACGGTTGTACAACGAGAACCAAGTCTCTCTAATCAGAATGGGCTTTCTTTCATCAACAGACATCCATTAAGGCTCTCCTCTGCAATCCAAGCATGGCTGCACCGTTCCCTAGGAGACACTCATAATGCCTGGTTGTTCAGAAGCGCCGCTGAGGGCCCTGGAGAGGCCTGGGCGAGAGGCTCCGACACACGGAAGAGAAACGGACACGTGATGCTTCTGCTTAAGTGCTTTCATCTGTGTGTGGAAAAGTGCGACACACTTGTGCGCACTCACACACACACACTCATGCACTCACACACACACACACCGGGAGAATGTGAACTGCATCACCAGGGAGATTGCACTCCTTCCCGCTGGCTCATGCACATTCGGAACACTGTCACACGTGCACACGCACACATCAACAGCTGAGTATTGCTGGAATAGCTACTTTGTGACAGGCTGGAGGGAGAACTCACTATGTGAACCTGGGCGCTCTGTAGTACAGTTTCCATGCAATAGAATTCCACTGTTCTCTCAGATATATCCTTTGTTTAGAGCGAGAGACAGACAGTTGAGAATAAATGTTAGACGCAAACTAATACAAGTTTCACTGACTCTCCTTAAGGTCGGTAGTAACTTACGAAGTCCTTGTAAACTCTATGACATGTACAGTTGACATTTAAATGTCAATAATAAAATCATTCACGAAATTAGACATACCCTACAGTGAATATCTGCCGTATTAAGTGTTATACTGTAAGTCGCTCTGGATAAGAGCGTCTGCTAAATGACTAAATGTAAATGTATGCAGTGGGTAATGAGTAACTTTCAAACATGTTGGGCAATGCGTGTTCCACCTGCTACATACTAGGCTAAAATAAACTCCAGAGCTAGTGGACTTGTGAGGGTCATTATAGGATCGTGTGCTGTGTACAAGGTAACATCTCCCCCGCTGACTCTGCTATGCCGCGCTGCGCTTGCGGATTCCACACATGGCTGACCAGCGACCTCTGACCTATAAACTTTACTGGGATGTCAGTTGGTGACTTGAAGCCGTGACATAACGAGGTCAGGTCCTCAGAGTGCGCTGTTGAAACAAAGAGTGGCACTGACGTCCTGTTTGACCTGGCCTTAGTCCCTCTACATACTCTGGACACACTCAATGGCCAGGGTGGGGCTGTTGGCCACAGGGTGGTGCTGTGGGCCAGGGTGGTGCTGTGGGCCACAGGGTGGGGCTGTGGGCCACAGGGAGGGGCCACAGGGAGGGGCTGTGGGCCACAGGGAGGGGCTGTGGGCCACAGGGTGGGGCTGTGGGCCACAGGGAGGGGCCACAGGGAGGGGCTGTGGGCCACAGGGAGGGGCTGTGGGTCACAGGGAGGGGCTGTGGGCCACAGGGTGGGGCTGTGGGCCACAGGGTGGGGCAGTGGGCCACAGGGTGGGGCTGTGGGCCACAGGCAGGGGCTGTAGGCCACAGGGAGGGGCTGTGGGCCACAGGGTGGGGCTGTGGGCCACAGGCAGGGGGCCACAGGGAGGGGCTGTGGGCCACAGGGAGGGGCTGTGGGCCACAGGGTGGGGCTGTGGGCCACAGGGAGGGGCCACAGGGAGGGGCTGTGGGCCACAGGGAGGGGCTGTGGGCCACAGGGAGGGGCTGTGGGTCCACAGGGAGGGGCTGTGGGCCACAGGGTGGGGCTGTGGGCCACAGGGGGTGGGGCAGTGGGCCACAGGGTGGGGCTGTGGGCCACAGGCAGGGGCTGTAGGCCACAGGGAGGGGCTGTGGGCCACAGGGTGGGGCTGTGGGCCACAGGCAGGGGCTGTGGGCCAGGTTGGGTCTCCACACCTAAACATCTTCCTGCACTCGGCTACACCTTTTTTCCGACGCACCGGATTGAAAGAAGTGAACAGGTGTAAGTAGATAAGGCCATAAACTATTGAGACTGAGACCCACACTGTCCCACACCATCCTCCTATGAAGCAACAGCCCATCAATCATTCAGGACAGGAGTTTGCCATCTCGATCCAGGGCATGGAAGCCAAGGTTGTCAGACTCCTATCCAATAAGAGTAGCGGCGGCTCAACTTCACTTTTCCATGGCCGGGGCCAGAGAATGACGCCATGCAGTCTGAGACAGGGCATGGAGGGAGCCAGGGTGACGGCCGTGACACAGCAGAGCAGAGCAGAGCGAGGGCTGAGGGCAGTGGCTACACTTCAGCACAGATCTCCAATCTGTGTCTGGATTAACCTCCAGCCTTTAACGGATAAGAAAAAGGTGGTAATAAAACACACTTTTTTTTTTTTTAAAGGACAGATGACAGATGGAGCCGGCTTGTGGGTGCAGGTCTCTATGGCAACAGTCAACTCTGGGACAGACATGGTGTAGTGTGTGCATGCCACCAGCAGGGGGCAGCCACAGCCTGTCCTGTGCTGTGCACAGCAAAGCTCAAACAAATTAAACATCTGTCACACAAAGCTCATCTTGGCTTCTAGTCACTGCTCATCAGTTCAAGAGGCGTTCAGCGATCTGGCCTGGAATCCTCCTGCCTCCTGCTCCTGCGGAGCTTCTATCGCCTGGGGATTCAAAGAGCTGTGCCCTGTGCGACGCCTGCTTAAATCTTCATTACAGCCGTGTATAACTAAAGTGTGTGGTAAATAAAGGCCGCTCACAGCGCCGGGGCGTGGCAGCAGGGCCTCGGGGCATGGTCTCTCTCTCACTCTCCTCTCTCTCACCTGTCCTCGTTCCTGAAGACAAACTTCCTCAGTTTCAGGTCCCGGAGGACCAGTCCGTTGTCATGGCAATGCGCCACGGCCGAAGCTATCTGATGGAACAGTCTGGCGGCCTCTTCCTCCCGAAGCTTCTTGCAGGTGCGGACGAACGAGTGCATGTCTCCATGGCTCCTCTCGAAGAAGACGTAGGCGCGAGTCTCGCCCAGCAGAATCTCCAGGATCTGGTTGATGTGCTCGTGTCGGCCCAGGGCAAAGTAGCCAGCCAGAGACTCCTGGTAGCGAGCAATGTCAAAAACCTGAAACCAGAGAGAGAGAGGAAAAGAGAGAGATACAGAGGGATATTAGTATCTAATTTGATGGTTACTTGGGGCTCTATTGACTTGTTTGTTCTGGAAGCTGCAGGCCTGAGGCCCAGCTTTCCAAAACAATGGTGCCATGCAATTCTAGAAATGGAACCAGCTAAAGTTTCTATTAATGGATTAATGGATATGATTTAATGCATGGAAAATGCCCCACGATACACGTAATCCAATCTGATAAACTACTGGCTTCTTCTGCCTACTCCAGTGTTTCAGCGGTATCAGGCGAAGGCACACATGCAGACAGCAGCAAGTTCGGGGAATTGAAATGTACCGCAGAACACGATCGCAGTCTCCCTTGGTTTCCATAGTAACACCTCTCCTATGGTGAACTGACTTTCAGCACAGATATTCAGGTGAGAGGTAGCCAGTGAAACCTGCCGCCCTTAAGGTCTACACAGTGATGACCTGGGCCTACGTCTTGGCAGACACCATCAATCAGGGGAATGTATTTCAAATTGATTTTTAATGTTGCCTAGAAACGGAGAGCCAGAATGGAGGTCAGAATGCAAACTGGTACTGCCAAAGGTGCTGTACAGCCTAGCCTATTTACAATCTTGGTAACCTGTTTTAAGTCACAACCTAGAAGAGGATGTTCCTTTAAGTACATTAGGGCAATAAAACCTTTTCTATTAATCAGCCTGTTAACTACGCTACTTACAGTTCATAACATCGGATTGTACTCAGGGGAGACTGTTCAGCCATACTGTAAATCAGAACCATATTTTGCACAGCGAGGTGGAAACAATGTCAGTAGATGCCCTAATTCTGCGCACTATGTACTATTGTAGCACATTTATGACTGATTAGACCGGATCGCTCCGTAACTAATTTTCGATGAGGCGGAACTAGAACTTGGACGCAGGGTAACATCCCAAATGCACCTGCCTGAGGAATTAAATGCATCTCCTTTCTAGATACTATAGATGAGTGATGCTTCACTCATAATGAAACCCGCAGTAGGGGGTCCATTCGAAACGGGAGCAACAAATTCGCCGTGTTAAGCGTGTGAACTACACGTAGGTCATATTTTTGACAGTGGGGAACAAAGAGCCGTTGGTAGTGTCTAGGAGTTTGGGAAAATTAGGAGTGTGCGAGGTTACACACTCTATTGTCAGTGTTACATCATGCAACCCGAACCACACGGCTCTTGAGACAAGCGTGAGATCGCTATAGCTCTCCATTCACTTTTTCCATTACTCTCCTGTGCTCTCCATTTCCAATTCATGCATAAAATATGCGGAGACAAATTTTCGCTGCTGCACGAGCTATTTCAACACAGTGCATAATTTAGGCTAGTTGAGCATGCCGTGTAGAAGAGGATGTGGATCATTTGCTATCAGGTGCAATGCAACTTTTAAAAAAACTATCTAAATAGACAAGTTGCATCATGAAAATCAGCTCAATGTATTGTACACAACTCATGACAATGATTAATAATCTTACACATGTCGATACTAGTCCAATATAAACTACATGAAGCTATCTATAAAAAAAAACGCTTTGATTGATGAGTTTAAGCATAATGAACACGGTTACAATATACCTGCACCGTTTCATGACTCATAAACCCGTCAATCAAAGCAATGGGCCATAAAAAGCTTAGCTTGAGGACTCACCTTACATACGAGCTCTTCCCCACTGTGCAAGTGGGCGGCCCTGAAAACGTGGTCTCCCTCAAGGGGC
Source organism: Thaleichthys pacificus (assembly GCA_023658055.1). Classification (NCBI taxonomy): domain Eukaryota; kingdom Metazoa; phylum Chordata; class Actinopteri; order Osmeriformes; family Osmeridae; genus Thaleichthys; species Thaleichthys pacificus. The sequence continues at coordinate 15,780,995 of CM042869.1, read as the reverse complement.
TCCAACAAAAGGTAGTCCCCGATGCAGGAGATACAGTGCGAAGAGTCAGGTGTTTCAGGCGGGCTAGGGGACCCGAGGTTGGGACTGAAACTCTGATTCGATTCTGTAGTCCTTAGGCAAGACAATTCTTCAAAGTCGTGTGATTTGTGCCGTGATCTCCCATAACGTGAAATGTTAATGGGATTTGACCTCTGTATGTTCATGAGGATTCGATATAATACTTCCAATAGAATTGGGTCCTGGACTTACAGTGACGTCTCTTATTTATTTGGCTTTAAACTTCAGTAAGCTTCAATGCAGTGGTAAAATATTGTTCTCGAGAAATAAAAATAGAACTGACCTTTTGCTTTTTCTGCAATTGCACTAAAGAGTGAAACTAGCGAGATTTTCTATTTCGGCCAGGGGACTCGTATTAGGCGATATACAATGCGTTCAAAAAAATGAACATAATTTTATGCAATTTATATGGTCTTATTAGAAAGATTAAGAGGCTGGACTTAGGTAGCTAACAAAAGCATTGCTTGCAGTGAGAGCACACCTTTGCACAATGTGCTGAAAGAGCTTCAGCAAAGTAGGTGTCTGAGTGCGAACTGCAAAAGCCAAATTGTTACAAAGCAGTGAAAATATCGAATGCCAGCTTTGCAATGACAATTGCTACAGAAAGCATACAGCTAGCTGGCCGGCTAATCTTGACAACTCGATAAATTGCATGACACGTTTCATAAAACAGAAACAATTCACCGTCTTTAGCTTGCAGACGGGAGATAAAACAAGCACGTTTTACTGCACCGAGTTGCAAATGATTGTGGATTCAAATTGAGACTAAATGTGACATGAACAGCATCAGCTAGCCTCCTTGGTCAGTGTCGCACGGGCCTTGTTCCACAGATCATATCCATGCACGAGCTATGATGATTGCCATCTACCAAATATGGAGAGAAAATCGTCCCGAATTTTTAGCCCTTTGTTGTGTTCGGAAGTCGATATCCTCTGCGACAGATTCGTTTTAATCCAAATGAATTGTCGTCGGCTGCTTCAGCTGCTAAAAGGAAGGGATGGCCGACTTCCCCAGGCCTATCCCTTGATTCAGCAAGACATCCTCTCCCGTGGTGTTGTACTTACGTGGCTGGGAATCGAGTCCATTCAGTGCGAGGTCAGCCGAGCTAACACACACCGCGTCTCAGTGCAAGAGCCGACAGCCTGGCGGAGAAAATTCCACACACAGAAGCGAACCTGCCCCCGACCCGCCTCCCTGACGTCAGTCACACACACAGGAACCCCATTGGTTTTCAAGCTGACTACAGTAATACGCAGTCATGTGAGATTCATGTACACCCCAGGAATCTAAATGTATCCTAAGCAAGAGCTTTAATGTAAATTGGATGTGAGGGGGATGGGAATAGGAACCGGACCCATCTAAGATACCGGAATGCTACAAATTCTTTGAAACTGCTTCCTTCAAAAATGCAAGTTATAGAAAAAGAAAACAACATTCAGTCCGATTGTCATGTAATCAACGTGTCTTAGTTGATAATTGACCATGAATCTTTTCTCTGGCAATTGAGCAATGTTCGAAAGCGATGCTTTTAGAAGAATCCATGTAGTAAAAAATAAAGAATGCAGATCTGTAAATGTTACCCTCTCCCCTGTATGTATGCATGCAGGCATACAGAAAACTGTAGCAAGACTTATGTCTTCCTTCCAAGCCATAACCATGGAGCTAGAATTAACCCACGCTTCATGAAAATGCATTTTTCACACAGAGAGCTCTCTTTTCAGAATGGTGGTTCACTGCTGGAGAATGTGATGCACCCACACAACTCTTTACTCTTGTGTGTGTTTGTGCGAGCGTGTGTGTGTGTGTGTGTGTGTGTGTGTGTGTGTGGGATACACTGCTTGCACCACCCACCTGAGTTCATTCCACATAATATTACTAGAGCTTGTGTAGCCCTACAATGATTTTAATTGTATTAGGGTGAGACAAGATCAAAGTCAGAACCAATACATTCAGAGGAATGTTGCAGAGATTTCAAACCCTTGGTTTTTGTCATTCCATAATGCCAAAAATGCTCTTATACTTTACATGCCCACCCACTCCTGTGTCAAGCATTCCCACACAGCATGCAGAGATTTCAACATAGATTTGGTTAAGCCTAGGCTGCAGCTGTGCATAAAACAGAAATATAATCCCCAAAGAATCTCTTTGACCCATTCCCTGTCGGTTTGACCCATTCCCTGTCGGTTTGACCCATTCCCTGTCGGTTTGACCCATTCCCTGTCGGTTTGACCCATTCCTAGAGAAGAACAGTCAAGAAAAAAAGACACAGAGACACATCAGCTCTCCAAACACGTCTGTGCTGAGGAGAAATGGCAGGAAGCCCCAGAGCCTTGAAGCAATTGTGTGTGTGTGTGTGCGTGTGTGTGTGTGTGCGTGTGCGTGTTGTGTGTGTGTGTGTGTGCGTGCGTGTCTATTGGCGTGATTGTGTGTATGTGTGTGTCTGTCTGAAACCGAGATCTGTCCTCAAAGACTCCAAAGGTCAGTGAGGATGACTGCAGTCTGAATCAGGCCCCTGGAGCCCTTCACCCCCCAACAGGATGAAGCTGCCCCTGGACACTGATCTACGGTCAGCTCCTCTCCAGTGACTTAGAAGGTTTTTTGGGAGGGAAACTGATCCTGGGTCTGGGCCCAAAGGGGAACCTCTACTGAGAGTGATGACCACCCGGTAGTATGGGGAGGGGGAGGAAGAGACAGGGGGTGGGGGGAGACAGGGGGGGGGGGAAGAGACAGGGCGGGGGGGGGGATGAGAGGAGATGGAGGGAGAGGGTGACCAGGACATTGCAGCTCTTTGACCTGAAAACAGAAAGTCACCGTTGGACAGACAACTGCAGCTGATGCATAAGACGACAAGGCAACATCAGAAGATGAAGTGCAGAAGAGAAGAAAGTGTATTCTGGGATTCTATAGGTGGACAGTATTTAGGTATATTTGGGAGCCTTTGAATAGAACAACATACTGTACATAAGAGAGTGTTTTCAAACTGTTTATTAATCAGTATTTGAGTATGGTTTTATTACTACAGTGTCATATTAGACTTTTTCACCCACATATCGCCCACTACCCACAACACTTTCAGTTCACACCCTGTCAAAGATATTCTCACTATAGTTTTGACAGTGAGAAAAAAAATAGAACATGCCACTACCTTCCTGTGCCTTTTGCACGGTGCATGAAACCAAGTTTCCACATCCAAGAAGATTATTAAGATATTAAGAACTTGGTTCTAGGTTTCCACGGTTTGTGTTTTTCAGTAGCCCATATATTCATTTTCCCTGAAGTAAACATCTGCAGTGAACTTCCTTCTTTCAATTGAATGGAAAACAAGCTATTTTGAGGATGTGTACAGTACACGTGCTACATTTTAGCCTTCTTGCCGCCTGAGGACCCAAAGGCTGGTTTCACCTGAATGAGAGGGAGATGAAAGAGATAAAGAGAGATCCAATTTGATCAAGATCATGATCACATTTCCATCTAGCACAGTGACCTGCTTTTACAGTCACATCCACTCATAAACGCAAGAGAACACGTTCTGTAGAGAAACATGGTTCTCTACAGAACGTGGTCCCCTGAAATCTGGTGCTTGAGGACAAAGGCTTGTTTCAAAGACTGTCTTAACAGCACATCCAACAAAGTTCAACAGTGTAAAGATAAACACTTCAGGCATGGTCTGACCTTCCCTCAGTGTCTGAGAGAGTAGTGACCAGAGAGGAGACTGTACTGAGGCCTATTTCTTATTTTGTATCTTGTGTGAGACGTAGCACTGTCAGAACACTGTCAGAGTACATCTGCTACTGTAGAAATGTTCACTGTCACAGAACAGCCGGTGGATTTACTGCTGCTTGGTGGATAGGTTGTTGTTATAGCTTAACATAGATTACCCAACTGGCACTCTGCATTTTACACAGGTGAAGAGATATATAACATGAGAAAATATACCCTCCAGGTGTGTAAATACAGTTTCACAAATGCCACACACTGTGTCAAAGACGAAGCATTGAAATCGTTGTTTTCTTGTTCAACACACTTCCTATCTTTAGACCTTCATAAGCCTTTGGGTTCCACAAAGTTGCAAGAGGAGGTGCTTGAGTTAAGGATGATGATCCGTGTTGAAGAAATCAATTAATCAGTACGGGCAAAAACTGTAGGGACAACTTAGCTAATCAACTAAGCTCTGGAACTTCCACTGACCTTAGTTTGACTGCTACCAACCGAAATATCTCAGTTCCTTACAGGAAGAGTCAAAATGAGTCAAAATGTAAATGTTGAAAAGTATTTGTCAAGTGCAGGATGCAGGCTTGTGCCAGACTGATTATGTTTTGTTTGAGATGTTTCTGATTGGGAGAGTGATTGAGAGAGTGGTTCTCTAAAGAGACCCTCTGTGAAGGGGGTAAGAGGTCTTCTGGCTTGGGGGGAGGTGTGATTGGCGTCACTAGCTCTGATCTCTTCCTCATCGAGTCAGACAGCATCAAAATGGCTTGTGGCGGCTCTGTCATTCGACAGAGTGACTCATGCGTTAGCCGACAGAGATTAATAATAGTAATTCTGAAAAGCCAAACAAATGAAAATATATAACATCGGCTTGAGGCTTAAGCCTTCCAAATGGACCCACGGCAAAAATATGAGACTGTATGTTCTACATTAACGGCTGTATTATGAGTGAAATGACTGGCTGTATTCCTGTGCATGTTTTCAATTTCCACAGCCAGGGTATAAAAAGCATAAACACACAAAAATGAAAAACATTATGAATATGGATAGCTTCATGACCAGACTCTGCAGATTTACTTCTTAGAATCACTTCACAGAAATGTATTTTGTACATGTTAGCCAGTTTTTAACCATCAAAATAAACCCTTCTGATCAACCAGGCCATATTCTTTACATGTAGATCGACAGGAGATCATTCCAGAGGATATATTTCCCAGTGGAAAGCCTGGGCTTAACATGTCTACAGAGCTCACACAGTTGGTTCAAACACCCACTTTTTGGAGGCTGTTTAGCTAACTAGTAACAGCTTCAGTTTGGAAGATCAAGAAGTCTTCACAAGCTCTGGAGGCCCAAACAAACTTATCTCCATGGTGGGTTGTTTCACCATCTTGTACTCTAGCAGGAAGAACTACATATAACTGTGGTATTCTTGTAATGTAATTTATGGATTATGTATCGGCGGAAAGGATGGGTCAGCAAAAACACATCCTTGTGTTTCATAAGCTTTAATGAGAGGCTGGGAAATAATACTGGAAAAATGACTTTGTCCTTGTCTGGCCTCTACATCACACACACACACACATGCAGACACACACGCGTGCATGTGCAAACACACACACACACACACACACTGCTAAGATTCAGCAACATCTAAGCAGCTGCCATGGCAACCTGTCTCCATCCCCAAGGGAACACATGGTGCAGGACCGTAAACATCCCCTGGCCCCCTGGGAAATAACACGCTGTTTATGAACACTCCGGCTCCAAAGGGGACATCTTGTGTCTGCTTTCAGGTGAAAATTGGAGCAATGTGCCAGGATCCTGCCTCGGATCCACTCTTCTATCACATGATTTCCATGATGCCATCAAATGACTCCATCATGGTGCGATTATGGCATGCTGAGCTGTTGTTCCATCAGTGCTCCATTACTGCGTCTGTATAAATTACAGAGCAACGCGGTGATACGGTATTTCTCGGATCCATATGTGTTTTTGCATAGCGAGGCCTTAGAGGTCATGCTAGATTACACCCATCCTGAGCAGCAGCCTTTGAGTTAAAGCTTGGTGGCTGTGCTTTGATGCTGTTGTGTACCAGATCTCTCAGAAAGCACTTCTTCTTCTCCTGCCTGCCTCACCTTCCTGTCTGTGGTGTCACACGCTGGTGGGCAGAGTCCTGACCTGCTTTAACCAACCAGACAGAGGTAGTGTTGACAGGGGTGAACACACACACACACACCTACATACACACACCCACGCCTACACACACACACACACGCACACACACCTACATACACACGCACACACACACACACATCTACACACACACAGGTACCAGAAAACACACACAAACCTTTGCTTTCCGTTTTGCCCTTCCTTTGAAGTCCCAGTTCTGCAGAACAGTTATGACACGGTGGATGTCAGGTGTTCCCCTCTTCCACTGTGACCACGGTGACAGGTCTGAAGTTCTGCCCTGACAGTCAGTTCAAACACACAGAACTCTCCTTCAACATGCTGGGCTTAAATACGGAACAAAACCACCAGGAGTCTCTCGCTGTGCTGTGAAGTCAGTAAAGAGAAGGATGTCCAGTCTACTGTCACGTGAGGAAGTCCTTGCCAGCACAAGGCATGCTGAAAACAAACGAGTGCGCTCATCATTAAAATTGATGCATCAAGGTCACATTGAGGGCATCCTACAGCCAAGCAAACGTAGATGTACTGATACTTTAGTGTTTCAGTCACTCCTAGTGAGATCCAGCCTCTACAGAGACTTGTAGTACCATATGTGATCCTGTAGCAAAGCTTATTTTCATGGGATAATAATATCAACATGTTTGATGGGTGGGCAAGCTGATTTATGTGTCTTTTGTCTATAATGGGTTGTGTGGGAGAGCAAGAGGGGAAGAAAGGAAGGAAGAAATAAAGGAGGGAGTCTGTCATTTGTTGCACCATTATACTAGTCGACAGAATCAACAGTGACAGTAATGATCTGTTACGACTTTATCCGACTAACAAAATCTGGCGTGTCAAACAAGACATGCATGTGGCAAACAGCCCTGGTCATGGGTCAAAACTGTTAGCATACCATTACAGCCTAAATGACTGCACTGCAACCAAACACAGCTGACATTTCTGGACGCTATTACAGAGGCATGCATGCACCTCCACATGTAGTTTAGTTTGAGACACAGTAGAGGAAATGGCTGACAGAAACAGACATGGAGTGATACCGTGGCTACAGGGATGTCTACCATGTCTTATCTGAGAGGGGTCACATGGCAGTGGATGTGTGTGTGTGTGTTGTGTGTGTGTGTGTGTGGATGTGTAAATAGGCCTAGGATTTGAAGGTCATGGCTGTTACTGACCCAAGATCAGATAAAGAGTGACTGTAACTCAGTCTCTTTTCTGGTAGATAATGCCTCTAACTGATTAGAGATCAGCAGGCCCTGGGCGAGAGCAGAGCGGATCTGAGAGAAGCAGCTGGCTGTGGGTGTACTGCACAGAACAGGTAGAAGGAGTTCTTATGATCCCTGCTTTGAGATCAAGGCTGATTTTATCTTTCATGTTTCTTCCTGTTTCGAGCAGGGCATCCCCCTAAGCACACCTCCGCAAGAGGAGCACAGAGGAGGAGATATGGCTCAGAGTGCCGGGGGAGAGAGCTGCACAAGTGGTTCTGTGAAGCCAATGCACAGGTGTGGCTGTGTGTTCTGTTACTCAGCAGAAGCTGGCGTGTTCCGTGTGACTGGTTGCGTGTGCATGCGTGTCAGTCGTGTCACCTGCACCAGCTCATTGTGACAGTGGAACAGACGTGTCCTCCAGCTCTGGTTGTGTCAGCTCACTATCTACCCGTTCATATCAAGAGTTTCACAACATTCTGTGTGTGTAAACAAAACTGTCAAGGCGATCGAGCCACACAGCTGACATCCATCTTCTCCTTTCATTCTCCTCTCCACTCCTCCCTTCCCCTCCCCTCCCCTCTCCTCTCAGATGATCTAATCATTGTTTTATGAAGACTAATTAAATGACCTGCTCAGAAATGGCACGTACATAGAATCAGAGCCATGATGTTGTTAAAACACAATGGTAAACAAAGACAGTGAGAGGAAGTCTTATTCTCAATACGATGTTCCATCTCATGCTGTTCTATCACATGTTTCCATGATGCATTGATGACTAAAGTGCTAATGTATGTTTAAGTGTGTATGTGAGCACATTCGGTATGTGGTACATACAGTGTGAGCACATGCGTGACTGCGGGTGCTTGTGTTTGTGTGCCTGTACATGTGCACGTTCCTGAATTCCACGTGTGTGTGTGTGTGTCTGTGTGTGTGTGTCTGTGTGTGTGTCTGTGTGTGTGAGTGTGTGTCTGTGTGCGCACGTGTGTGTGTCTGTGTATGTGTGTGTGTGTCTGTGTGTGTGTGTGTGTGTATGTGTGTGTGTGTCTGTGTGTGTGTGTGTGTCTGTGTGTGTGTGTGTGTCTGTGTGTGTGTGTGTGTCTGTGTGTGTGTGTGCCAGGGAAGAGCGATGGCTCTCCTTCACACTGCTCACCAGCAGACTAAACAGACACGTTCACAGAACATTCCAAAGACGTCTCTCAGCTCACCTGGCAACCATGCAGGAGAGAGAGGTACCACAGACCGCCCCCCGGCCCCCCGGCCCCTCGCCCCCCCGGCCCCCAGCCCCCCAGCCCCCCGGCCTACCTCCTCCGTCGTGACACCAAGACTAACATCCTCACAACCGAGACATACAACCTCATCCATTCATCTGTTGCTCTCCCCGATCACAGCAGCTTTTACAACTACTGAATTTGAACATTTGAACAGCAATGTAAAGCATCGAACAGCAATGTAAAGCATTGGAGATTACAAAGAGAGAGAGAGAGTATTGTCTCTCTGTGGGGATATTGCTGTGTAATTGCATTGGGGAAATGGGATTGAGGACATGCTGTGTTATTGCTTGGATGAGCCAGAAGGTCTATACCAAGAAACCTTAACAGATGGTTTTTTGGAAAACTTAATTTGTGCAATATGCTGCACTGACCCTCCCCATCCCTCCCCCCCCCTCCCTCCTCCATATAATAAGAGAAGGAGAGATATGAGAAATGAGAGGCAGACTGTCCTTGTAGCAGAAAGGGAGAGAGAGGGAGAGAGAGGCAATCTCCTCCAGACAAAGAGATACAATCACGATGTGAGAGAATAGGAAATAAAAAAAGAAAAGAACAGAGATGAAAGAGTATAATGAAATAACAATAGCAGATGAAATGTCATAACTCTCCTCCTTCTCATATCGTTTTCCATTGATTGAATTATGAGATAGCTCACTGCCAGCTGGAGAGAGTAGCTGTTGAGATGGGAACCCTCCTCTGTCATGTTTCCCAACACAAGATCAGCTGACCATGATAAGAGTACTGTTAGACTGCTACCAGCAGACTAGCTGTACAGGCAACACACTTCAAACGGACTGTAAATCATGTAAAGATCCCTGTGTACTGCGATTTGTCCTTGCTGGGAAACAACAACCGTGCCTTGACACAGGCCCTTTCATGTGCACGTCAACAAAACACCACATATATTTGCTTGTGAAGTATTCTGTTTCGTGTGTACACAGCAGAAGTAAACTGATGTGGTAACTAGCTCCATTGTGAAAAACAAGCAGGCCAAGCCAGCCAGCTCTCTACTATGAGTCTGACTCACGCTGCTCACAGCAGAATGAATGGCTGCTGCCTGCTCGGCTCTGTGTGTGCATGCTCTCATGGCCCCGCGCCAGAGTGCTAATTTAAGCTGCAGGCCTGCGAGGAGGAGAGAGGGGGAGAGGAGAGGAGCCCAGCCCAGACAGGAGTGCCGTGGATGGGGGAGGGTGCCCTGACTGTAGCTCCCTGCTGGAGGACTGACGGCTGTAATGCTCATCAATGGGCATGAGTCATCTAAAGTAGATACCAGCAGCTCCATTCTGCTTGTTTTGCCTTCATACCTACCTAGCTACCTACTGTTGTGGAAATTCGACCTACTTACCTACCGACCTACCTACTATGGTCAACATTTCTACCTACCTACCTACCTCTCTACCTACTTGCCTACCTAATATGGTCAAAATGTCTACTACCTACCTACATATCTTCCTATCTTCCTACCTGTGGACTTTCCAGTCCGGTCTTGGTGCCAACTTTCCATCGTGCCTGCCTGCTTTCTTGCCATCTAATCAGCAGAACACCACGTGAACATATTTCCTGCATGGCATCGCCCAGTTGGAAGCATAGATTATCTGTGATCTGTTTAGACTGATGAAGCTTGTCTGGTTTATTGGCTGTACTTTCACCAGCAATCCAAGCTGTTTGGTCGGGTCTGAAGTGCAGTACAACACACTGTGCTGACAAGCTACTGTGATGTCAACTGTCCAGGAAGAGGGCGTAAGCACAGGAAGATCTACTGAGTAATGGTCTCTCCAGATTAGTAGGCTCCCCAAAGGTCAGGTGGTGTTGGAGAGACTGCGGTTAGCGGATCACCCTGCAGATTCCACTGGGGTTGGTTTCACTTTCAGGCCCTCCCTCCCACCTGCCTGTCTCACACTGCCTCCTACAGAGTCTTCTACAGAACCCGTCTGGAGCTGGGAACTCACATCAGAGAACTGTCATGATGGACCACGTTTGTGATAAAGTATTGAATTGATGTGGTGAACAAAAGAGTTAAGCCAGGCACTGCAGGTAAAGATTAAAATAAATATATTTGATCACAGCTTAAATAGCACAGATGTCTCATTCAGCCAAACCAAGCGAGTACTCTACAGGCTGACGGTGACCAGCTTGCTGTGTTTAAGTGTACGGTTAGAGAGACGACAAATGCTCTCTGATACTATCTGAAGGTGCCAAATCAAAGGGAAATGCTGCCAGGGAAAGGAGAGCTAATGCACAGCCTCTTATCTGCCGCTGGTTTCACTTACATTTTTATGTAGGCCACTGCTTATCGTGCCACTGCAACCAACACATCTCAGAATTACTACAGGTCGATCTGTCCTCTAGTCTTTATGTCTCCCCTCTGATGTGTGATGTGTTTGCCTGTGTGTGTGTGTGTGTGTGTGTGTGTGTACGTACGAGGAATGTTAAAAGGATTTTTATCTGTACGGAAAATGTTTTGATCCTATACAACTATTTGAACTATTTGAACTTTCCTCTTTCTGTCCTCTCTCTCTGTCCTCTCTCTCTCCTTCTCTTTCCTTCTCTCCCTCTTTTTGTTCACCCTCCCCTTCTTGGATACTGATGTGCAGTATCTCCTGTCTTCATAGGAATCCCCCTGCCCTAGAAGCACCATCCATGGTGACACACATCCAGACAACCTGCCCGCAGAGCTCCTCCGTCTCCCCATCTCCTTTCTTCCTCTCCTCCTCTCCTCCTCTCCTCCTCTCCTCCTCTCCTCCTCTCCCCATCTCCTTTCTTCCTCTCCTCCTCTCCTCCTCTCCTCCTCTCATCTCTCCTCCTCTCCTCCTCTCCCCCATCTCCTTTCTTCCTCTCCTCCTCTCATCCTCTCCTCCTCGCCTCTCCCCCATCTCCTTTCTTCCTCTCCTCCTCTCCTCCTCTCCTCCTCTCCTCCTCTCCCCCATCTCCTTTCTTCCTCTCCTCCTCTCCTCCTCTCCTCCTCTCCTCCTCTCCCTCCTCTTCCTCCATCTCCTCTTCTTCCTCTCCTCCTCTCCCCCATCTCCTTTCTTCCTCTCCTCCTCTCCTCCTCTCCTCCTCGCCTCCTCTCCCCCATCTCCTTTCTTCCTCTCCTCCTCTCCTCCTCTTCCTCCTCTCCTCCTCTCCTCCTCTCCCCATCTCCTTTCTTCCTCTCCTCCTCTCCTCCTCTCCTCTCTCCTCCTCTCCTCCTCTCCTCCCATCTCCTTCTTCCTCTCCTCCTCTCCTCCTCTCCTCCTCTCCTCCTCGCCTCCTCTCCCCCATCTCCTTTCTTCCTCTCCTCCTCTCCTCCTCTCCTCCTCTCCCCCTCTCCTCCTCTCCTCCTCTCCCCCCAATCTCCTTTCTTCCTCTCCTCCATCCTCTCCTCCTCTCCTCCTCTCCTCCTCTCCCCCTCTCCCCCATCTCCTTTCTTCCTCTCCTCCATCCCCTCTCCTCCTCTCCTCCTCTCCCCCATCTCCTCTCCTCCTCTCCTCCTCTCCTCCGTAGCTGTAGCAGGATGTAGCAGATGAATAATACAGTGTTCTGCCTCGTTCCATGATGGCAGCAGCAGTGTTGCATGGCAGGTTCCACTTCACTCTCCTCGTGGAGAGAGGATTTCCTCTCACGCTGTGTAGACTGTATGGGGAAAACACACAACTCAGCCACTGTACACAGCAGACATATTGGCACACACCACTAAGGCAATACATGTACACAACATGGGCACACGCACATGTACACAGAGCGTTTGCATGTGTAAACAGACGAGCCCATGCTGATTTTGATGGAAATGTTGCGTGCTGTACACATGTACACACACTCACACAGCAACTGAGAGAGACACACATGCATGCAGCCTTTTATGCAGGCATGCAAGAGTGTGCACACACACTCACACACACACACACGCACACACACACACACACACACATGCACACACACACACACACACACACACACTCACCACACACACACACACAGGAAGCCCTGTGGTGACTCAATGCTAAATTGATTTAGGTTCAGAAAGGCAGCTAAGAGCACATGACTCAGAGTTTCCATCGTGACCCTCTCTTTCTCTCTGAGCTGTGTCTGTGTATCTGTGTGTGTGGGTGTCTGTGTGTATATCTGTGTGTGTGTGTGTGTGTGTCTGTGTGTATGGTAGCAGATTAACGAAGCAGGTTATGGCTGTTGCTATTCGCAGGGCTGCTCTCCTCGCTCTGGGGCTTCTCTAGACCAAACGGATGAAAGACCATTTAAGCCGTGCTCGCTCGCTCTCTTTCTCTTTCCCTCACTCCCTCACTCCCTCTCTCCCTCTCACACTCCCTCTCTTTCTCTCTCCCTCACTCCCTCTCTCTGTCCCTCCCTCTCTCCCTCTCTCCCTCTTTCCCCTCTATATATGTTCCATGTTCCCTGTTATAAAGCCTGAGATGGCTGTGGGGTGTTTGAGTACAGAGGCGTATGAAATATCAGAGCAACCATATGGCTTAGAGAGCCACGGTTACAACAAAGGATCTTTGAGTCCCACAGCTACAGTGTAGCATCCTTGTCTGCAGACCAGTGTGTCCAGCAACCAGCATCACAGCGTCAAAGTAAATCACTAATGAATGAAGACAGTTTTCAGGCTACATTTTCTGAGCTCCACTTCTGCCTGGGTTCCTCACACTTTTTGAAAGTAGGGATGAGGAGACGTGAGCTCATTAATTGAACGACACAAGATCTTCACCCTACTGATGAAGGCAAGCAACGTCCCAAATGTCGTTATTGAAGCACGATTCAAACAGAATGGGTAACAGAGAAGAATCCTCACTAGTGGCTGGGTCTCAAGTGTGAGCGATCCTCGTGCACAGACGGAGTAGAAACCTCTCGCCACACACACGTATGATGCCAGAGTCTGATCAGTGATGTGGAGCATCCTCCCACCTAACACAAGCTCCTCCCATGGGACCACATCGCTTCCTGACGGCCCGGTCACGCGGTATTGGCTGGTCCTTACGGGAAAACAGGAAGTGGATGGTCTCACGTGCCGCCTCCTGTCTGTGAAGATGATCATTTATAATGCATTACTGGAGGGGGAGGCAGAGAGGGTCCTACCGGGGGGGTGGGGGGGGGGGGGGGGCACTCCCATTCACTTTCATTCATGACGGCTTGGTACAGATTGGCTTATGGTGTAAATACTATGGATTGGGGCTGCTGGCTTCAGGATGATGTGCCTTCGTAAAGCTATTTAAAAAATAATTTAAGTGTTTATTTGTATTGTATATAGAGTGTTATTAGACTGGTCCACTGTGGACCTGGGGCCTCATGTGGAGGTGAACTGCAGCCAGACACCTTCTATAAAGGTGTGTTACTTCTCCAGTTAGGATGTGTTGGTGAGTCACTCCCAGTCAGACCAGGCTCACACCTGAAACGTTTGTTCGTTATTGTTGATGTTACTGCTGTGGTTCTGACCCAGGGCATGATGCAAGCACGGGCTCTGACGAAGAAATAACCGTCCGGTAGGGGAGGGTGGGGTGTGTGTGTGTGTGTGTATGTATGTGTGGAGGAGCTCTATGAGAGGATAGTCTGTGAACCTTCACACTGATGATGTGTGTGTTGTGTGTGTTCTGTGTGTTGTGTGTGTTGTGTGTGTTAGGGTTATGGGTTATGGCTAAATCTAGTCCTTACCATCCTACCACAGCTCACCCTGTCCCTGTTGAATTAGGGTCAGGGTTGGGATTGGGGTTGGGCTATGGCTAACCTTAAGTCTCGGCCTGGGGGAAAGGTGGGGGGAGGTCTGGTAGGAAGGTCAGACCAACGAAAAAGGTCCCGGAAGTCTGGAACTCTAACCCTAACCCTAACCCTAACCTGGGCCCTAAACTAAACCCTAAAAACAGCATCAGGGTTGGGATTGGTGATT
>CM042869.1:15641694-15761694 GCA_023658055.1 Thaleichthys pacificus | reverse complement strand
TCTCTCTCTCTCTCTCTCTCTCTCTCTCTCTGTCTCTCTCTCTTCTCTCTTTTCTCTCATCTCTTTCAACCTGTCATCTGAAGCAGGAAAGTCTGCTTGTGTTTGAGGGGTGCATCCCTTCAGTTAGCTGTGCTGCTGTCACAGATTCTGTTTGGTGGAGCCAAGCAATTTTCATTCCACGGGGATCCACCATCCCAGTGGTTCTGCCTGGGATGATTGTTTATGTACTTTCAGCTTACTAACAGGGAATTTTGCATGCAGGAGTCGTGGCAAAAACTAACATTGAAAAATGGAGGCAGATCCCAACTGTACCATCACCCCTGGACCTGCATGTTGAATGGAAGGAAAACTGATCCCAAAGAAGGCTGCATCCAGATAGAGAACGTGTGGAGCGTTCTGATTGGTTACGTAAGGCGAGCATACTGGTAGAGCATATACACACACACACACACACACACTCAGGGCCCAAGGGGCGAGTGTTTGCGTTTCCTGTAATCTGAGCTTCCGTTCTCTAAAAGATGATGTAACTGGATGCCAGCCCTAGACCAAGCAGTAGAGCCGGCCAGTCATAGACTGAAATATCCATTTGTAGTGTGTGTTTGTGTGTCCATGTGTCCATGTGTCTATGTGTCCATGTGTCTATGTGTATAATATACACATGTGCATGTGTGTGTGTTCTTCCACAAAGGCCTATTCATTGTAGAATACCTCCGTTTCCACATTTCAGTCTGTGGTGATAGGTGATGGTACCGTGGCATGAATGGTCTGTGACAGTATGGGCAGAATGGATGTGACTGCAGTAAACAGGAGCTTTTTATTGCATCACGCTGCCCTGCAGATAGTTTTACAAGGTCATAGAGATGTGGCTCCTTACCAAGACTCACATAACTCCATCTAACTCCAAATCTTGTTCCTGGCTCGTAAACTCAAGTTCCCAGAAGTCAAGGACAGTAGCAGATGACGCAATAGGCGTGATAGGTTCTATTGGCATGTGTGGCAGTTATCGCAGAGAATGTGAACACTCAATGCACAGTAACTTATGCACCTCCGATATCACGTGTCAGTGGAAATGCGTGAGGGTGTGCACGTGAATTTATGTGTGTGTTTGCATGTGCGTGTCAGTGTGTGTGTGGCTGTGTGTGTGGATGTGTGTGGATGTGTGTGTGGATGTGTGTGTGTGTGGATATGTGTGTGTGTGTGTGGATGTGTGTGTGTGTGTGTGGGGGGATGTGTGCCCAACCCTTGATGACTCATCAGGCTCGCTTGGAAGAAGTGAGATAGTTCTGGCTCCTGTCCCTTTAGGAAGACACTTCACACAGAGATGAATGTAAATGTTACAAATGTTCTTCCAGATACTTCTCTTCCTCTCCCGCTCCTCAAATGGATTTTCCATCTTCTCTCTGGTTCCTGTCCGACAGCAGCCCAGGTATTAATTATGGATGTCTTCAAAGGAAAGCCTTCCTGGCTGAGAGAGGGTCTTGTATAAACACCTTCTCACAGGAAGGAGAGTCTGTGTTCAGGGAACGTCTGGCACTTTACGTTGTTAGCTTTGAAGGCGTTGGGAAGACTCAATATTGTCAGAACTCTGTTCCGAAACGTGACGGAAATACTGTGTGAAACGAGCTAATTAGCAGGCTCAGCACCACCATTTTGTTGTCATGGTAATTCAGTGGGATCCTCCTGTTGGATGGAGTTAGACACGACTGAAGATGGAGAGAAGAAGACCACAACCTCACTCCTCCTTCCCTCTGATCAAAGGTCCTCTGCTTCAGCCCAGACCAAGTTCAGGAGAACCACAGCTACAGTCTCTTTCCCCTCCATTACTTTTACATTTAGTCATTTAGCAGACACTCTTATCCAGAGCGACTTACAGTAAGTACAGGGACATTCCCCCCCGAGGCAAGTAGGGTGAAGTGCCTTGCCCAAGGGCACAACTTCAATTTGCATGGCGGGGAATCGAACCAGTCAACCTTCTGATTACTAGCCCGATTCCTTAACCGCTCAGCCACCTGACTCACACATACACCCCTCTTCTGTCTCTCCTGTCATCATGCTCCCCCTCCTTGTTCCTCTGCTTGGTCTCAGCCTGGCTGCTTGGTCTCAGCCTGGCTCCTCCCGGCCCCCCGGGGGGGTGGGGTCTGCGCCTGCCTCCGCTCGGCCGTGACCCTCAGGGCTCGTCCGCCACACCTCCAGGTCCTGCCTGGTAACTGCTAACCTGTTCTTCCCCTCGTTTCAGTCCGTTTCGATCTGGTCCAGAGGATGCCTCTCTCTTGTGTTTGGCCTTGTGACCAGTCTCAGCCAACCCACTGCGTGCTTGGCTGGGATGCCAGCTTCTTCACCCATAGGGCGGCTTGGCTGGCGTGTGTATGTTTTTGGTATGTGTGTGTGTGAGTATCTGTATATGCGTGTGTGAGTATCTGTGTGTGTGTGTGTGTGAGTATCTGTGTGTGTGTGTGTGAGTATCTGTGTGTGTGTGTGTGAGTATCTGTGTGTGTGTGTGTGTGCTGTCTCCCCATGACCCATTTGTCGATCGAACAGAGTGTTCCCCGCTCTGCTCGGGTTTCCATGCCAACGCAGGCAGTGGCAAGACGCATGCTGAGGACCCTGGCTCTGCAGAGTTCATTTCAAGAGACAGTGTGTGTTTGTGGTGTGTGCATTTGTGTCAGTGTGTGTGTGTGTTTATGTATGTATGAATGAGTCCTAGCCCACACCCACAGTACAGTAAACTGTTGGTGCAGTTATAATCAGCAGGATCATTCTTTGCCTATGGAAACACTTTCACAGGCATTCTCTGAGGCTAACCACCAGATTCATTCATAGCAGTGAAAAGCTGAAGTAATGCATTCACATGAACAATGAGGTTAGAATAGCCGGTAGTTATAAGCGGAACTCTACTTACAAAACCTCCAATGAGTGAATGGAAAAAAAGACAGCAGCTGTAGGCTGAGATATGGAAGGTAAACCTCTAGATTCATTCATGTGTATTGAGGAAGACAAAAGACAGAGGAGGGAAAGAGGAAGAGAGAAGAGAGAAGAGAGAGGGAGAAAGAGAGAGGGAGAGAGAGAGAGAAAGAGAGAGGGAGAGAAAGAGGAAGAGAGAGAGTGAGAAAGAGAGAGGGAGAGAAAGAGAGAGAGACCGAGGGAGAAAGAGAGAGGGGGAGAGAAAGAGGAAGAGAGAAAGAGTGAGAAAGAGAGAGGGAGTGAAAGAGAGAGAGACCGAGGGAGAAAGAGAGAGGGGGAAGAGAGAGATAAATATTTAAGGGAGAGAAAGAGAGAGAGACTGAGAGAGAGAAAGAATGAGGGGGCAGAGAAGCTGAGAGAAAAAGAGAGAGGGAAGAGAGAGCGAAAGATAAAGAGAGAGAGAGACAAAGAAGAATGGACAGAGAGGAGATGGTAGATTCCCTAACAGATGCAATGTGTGACTAATTTGGCGGCACCAAGACTTCATCCGACCACGGCCAATTTGTGCAGCTCAAGGTGACCCCTGGGATATCAGACCGGTGTGAGTCTGTGTGTGTGTTTGTGTGTGTCTGTCTCTGTGTGTGTCTGTGTGTGTCTGTGTTTGTGTGTGTCTGTGTGTCTGTCTGTGTGTGTGTCTGTCTCTGTGTGTGTCTGTGTGTGTCTGTGTCTGTGTGTGTCTGTGTTTGTGTGTCTGTCTGTGTGTGTGTCTGTCTCTGTGTGTGTCTGTGTGTGTCTCTGTGTGTGTCTGTGTGTGTCTGTGTTTGTGTGTGTCTGTGTGTGTGTGTGTCCTGTCTCTGTGTGTGTCTGTGTGTGTCTCTGTGTGTGTCTGTGTGTGTCTGTGTCTGTGTTTATGCGTGAGTTTAAGCTTCCAGGAGAATGTGCTCAGTCTGCTCCGTTTAATGCTGCTCCCAGAAGAATCCAGAAGGGATTCATTTTGTGGAAGCATCCCTCAGCCCCGAGTGCCTCCCATCCTGTCTCTCACCACCCCCACCCCCCCACCCCCCACCCCCCACCCCTAAACCCTTGTCTGCAGTACAAGAACCAGGCTATCAAAAGGAAAGGTGCTGTATCTGCTTGCCTGCTTTTCACCTATCCTGAGTTTACGGATCAAAGGAAATTGCACTCGCTCTCTCTTGTCCTCAAACTGAAACACACACACACTCTCTCTCTCTCTCTCACACACACACACACACACACACACACACACACACACACACACACACACACACACACTCTCTCTCTCTCTCACACACACACACACACACACACACACACTCACACACACACTAATCGCAGCTCTGATTAATGAGCCCGGTCTAAGCTCTCCCAGGTAACAGCATTATCAACGCAGCTGGCTGCTATACTGATCAATCACTCTAATGTTAAAAGATAAATGCAGCTATCCCCTCACACCTACTACCTCTCTGCTGTGTTCTCCAGGGGATGGTTAACCACCGCTAGACCAGTAGGCAGATGTCAAGGCATCCGCCAGCCGCCTGAATCAACTCAGAGGACATGACTCTCTTCCTGTCTCCTCTACGAATTCATTTGTAAAAAGCCAGCCTTTCCAAGCCTTTCCACACAAAGCCAGAAGGCTCGTCTAACCGATGGAGAGAAACCAAAGCGGAATTAGAGCCGCTTGGAATTTCAATATGTTATTCAACAGAATCTCTCACATATTTGAACAAGATCTCATCGCTGCAGACCTTGTACTGGCCTTTGAAGTCACGTATAAATAGATGTGCCGCGAAGATAATGAATCTACTGCAACCTAGTTTGTGCATATTCATACACAGTGGTCATAATGAGAAGGCAGAACTCTGGGTAGAGAGTCTCTGGAACACATTGCATTCTTCCGTATAGCCTTTCTTTGAGAACAAAACTATCAGTTCTGCAGAATCCCAAACAGACACACACACACACACTGCTCACATAGTTCAGCCACACCCCTCGGCACACACACACACACACTCGTGTTTTTAGGGGGGTGAATCACCAGGCATCCTTGGGTTGCTAAGGGATGACTCATCCCCTTCAAACGGCAGTCCTATAGGAACCTTCACGCAGCTAGAGTATCTCCGACACACACACACGCAAATACCCACACACACCTAGCCTACACAGACACGCAAATACCCACACACACACGCAAATACCCCCACACACCTAGCCTACACACACACACACACACTCTATACACATGGCGAAGTCCACATATGCATGAGAAAATGCAAAGGCTCACAAGTATGAACGCAGACTTGCACACGTGCATCCCCAGGTGTATGCAGCATGGCCACACACAGTCACACACACACACACACAGTCACACACACACAGTCACACACACACACACACACACACAAAGGATTTCAGTCTACTTGATATCTGTGACGCACTGGCAGTGGGGGAAGCCCACCATCAGTAGAGGAGTGTGTGTGTGCACGCGTGTGTGTGTTTGTGTGTTCCAGTCACGTGCCTGGAGAGATGAGTCACTGGCAGGTTTGTCAGGGAGCGGCTGCTGAGAGGGAACGGTGCGATGCGCAGCTCGTCGTTGTCCTGGCGACGTCTCATCTCTCACCGCTCAGAGCTGCTCGGCAACATGGCCGCCTCACCTCAGCCGTGCATCACCTGTCACAGGAGCCACGATGACGCTCCAATCACAGACCTATTCAGCCCCTCTCACACACTGCTGGCTCGCTCATCACGTTTGAGAGAGGGGGGGGGGGGGCTTCATCCTACCCAGTCAGGTCCAACTGGTCCATCTCTTCGATGTTTTAAGAAAATGTCTTCAAGCTGTTCCTGCCTTTCATCTGCCCTGCATGTCACAGAGAAACATGTGTGCTTGCGTTCATGGGCATTGGTGTGTATGTACATGTGTGTGTGTGTGTGTGCGTGTGTGTCTTCCATGTGCCCCCAGGGTTGGAAAACTGAGGACAGAGATAGTAAAAACAGATAACGCCAAGAGGAGAGATAAGTGGCCTAGAATGAGTGTGTATGTGTGTACATGTAAGCATGTGTGTGTGTGTGTCTCTGGATGTGTGTGTTTCTATGTATATATACTGTGTGTGTGTGTGTGTGTGTGTGTAAAGGTGTGTGTGTCAGGCAGGATAGTGAGAGGAGCCAGAGAAGAAGCTTTCATGGAGCTGCTTGAGGCCTTCTCTCTGCAGGGGGGAGAAGCAGCAGTGGGCCATCGCCCTCACACCCCAGGGAGGCTGTGTATGCGTGTGTGTGTGTGTGTGTGTGTATGTGTGTGTGTGTGTGTGTGTGTGTGTGTGTGTGTGTGTGTGTGTGCGTGTGTGTGTGTGTGTGTGTGTGTGTGTGTGTGTGTGTGTGTGTGTGTGTGTGTGTGTGTGTGGTGAATCCTTGGTCCTGAAGAAGCCCCGGGACAGACATTAATGTGCAGGCAGACTGTAGGAGGTCTCTGCTGCAGGATCACCTGGAGAGCTGGGAACAGAGCCCCCCGCAGGATCACAAGTGTACCAAATACTTTACACTTAAGAAGATCAACGTCAGCCTATCAAGCCAGCCATCTCTCCACCAGCACACAGAGCTGTCTGTCCAGAAGGCCCAGGGACGGACATCTGGTGTCCCAGATAAGCAGGAAGTAGAGAGGAGTAAGTAGGCTGCAGTAAGGGAAGAGGACGATTAAAGCACCTAATCCTGCTGACATCTGACAAGAGGAAATCACACAGACCACAGTGTTGAAGAGACAGCTCTATTCACACTCATTGGTAGGGCTGCACGCACACTGACACACACACTGACACACACACTGACACACACACTTACACACACTAACACACTCAGGCTAGTATGAGGTCTGGAAGCTGAAGCAGAGAGCAGGTACAATGCTGTGAGACTCGGTCTGTTGAGGAGGTGTGTGGTCTAATGTGGGATTGTGTGTGTGTGTGGTGCATGTGCAGTTAGGGGGAACAGCGTGTGTGTGTGTGTGTGTGTGTGTGTGTGTGTGAGAGTTACTGCCCCGTCGAAGAATGTGCAAAAGCTATTTGCTCATTGGGTTGATGAGGTGGAAGAGAGAGGAGGACAAACTGACTAAAAGAAAAATGATAGAAAAACAGCCAGCCAGACTTTTAGACAGACAAACCCACTGCAAACTGCTGTGACAAAACTTGTTACCATGGCAACCTGCTCTCTCTACGGCCATTTGGAACACAAGGTTTTTTCTTTAATGAGAGAAAACTGGTTTGTTTCATCTCCGTCACACACACGCACACAAACACGTACACAAGCACAAACACGTGCACACACACACACACACATGCAGAAGAGCACAGACAGACAAACACACACACAAGGCTTGGGTATATACCTCGTGGCTTTGAGAGGCAGATTGCTTAGGGTTGTGTGGATTTGCAGATTTGCAGTCTAATGTGAAAAAGATTGTATCTAACTTACATATCCACTACGTTGGGACTCTCCTGGGAGACCTCCTCACTATGACCTCAGGTATCAACACTCCTCACACACACACACACACACACGCACACATGCACACACACACGCACACACACACACACACGCACACACGCACACACACGCACACATGCACACATTTAAATCCACCACTGACACATTGGCAGAATGAAGAGTGGTTTCCATGAAGGGCATTCTATCACAATTTGGAGAGAACAGAGAAATAATCCATTACTAACCCACTACCTTTTCATGTCTTTACATTATACAGGAGATAGTGAGCTTCACTGGAGAGTGAATCACATGACAACGATGAGGACTGCTCTCATAATGTCTATGACTCATAGACCCACTACCGTACACCATCACACTGTTGGCCTGGCTTGTTATCCTGCAAGCCTGCCTCCAAGGCTGTTGCTTGCTGGTGAGGGAAAACTCACCACAGGATGAATTCTGGATCATTCAATTAAACAGACACACAATGGATCATTATCCTCTTCTCTGGCAACCCCCTTCTCAGGCAATGGCCAGGAGAAACAACCAATCAGTAGCATGTAGCCGTGGGAGGACAGACTTAGGCGCTTACCAGGGTACTACTTCCTGATTGGATGATTGGAGATCAAATGAGTGTCTGTCGTGGAAAATGTGACAACATTGTGTTCGTTGAAACTTCTCTGCTTGCCGCTCCAAATCCCTCACTGGCATGTCTGACAGGATGGACTTTGTGACCCACATGGCCTAGAAATATCTTTCCTCCTGGATTGAATTTAATTAAGAAGGAGCTCATGTCTCGTGAGTTGTCCTTTTAGTGGCAGGCCATCATTGTCAACCCTACAGACATGACACTGCATGCATGCACACACTCACACACACTAACACACAGACATAGACACACACACATACACACACAGTGATTGTCTTGTTCAGTATATGTGTCAGTCAAAGTTCCCAATGGAGCTGGCTGACTGAACCCCCTATCCCCTCATTCTGCTTGGTCTCTCTCTCTCTCTCTCCTCTCCCTATCCCCTCATTCTGCTTGGTCTCTCTCTCTTCTCTCCCATTCTGCCTCTCCTCTTTCTCTCCCTCCATTTTTGGACATGCTGAGGAAAATCAGGTGGAAGACGTGCTTTGTTGAACAAAAATAAAATGGCGGCCTGGAAAACAAAGCACTGTTTCTGTAGTTTATCAGAGCTTAGCTGAGATGAGTGCAGCTCAGAGGAATGCACCGTGGGTCAGCACTGATGTTTCCTCAAGCTTGGATAACCTGGCACTGTAAATACCAGCCTTCTCTGCTCACCCAGGGAGAGCTACCTGGTCTGGGTCTGGTCCCACGCAGTTCCCCCCTCCCCCCTCCACTTCTTCACTCCTCCTCTCTAACCTGGCCCAGATGGGCAGGTGGAAGACCAGACGCAACGATCACAGAGCTGCATGTCTGGCCCAGCACATTGGATCTTTTGTTGCTTGATCTGTCTCGGGTTTATACGAGCTGGGTAGAGCTGAGGTTACATTACTGTAAACAGAGAGCAGACTATGAGACCCTATAGGAATGTATATTTGGGAACGGGGTTGTGTATTTGAAAGACAATCTATCAGAGCTATTGTGTCAACAAGCAAAAATCCAGCAGCGCAGTCTTGTGCTTCCAAAGACAATTTGTGGTTTAGTTCATTGGCCGAGTCTTTTTCCCTTCAACAACCCTCCGAGAAGATGGACGTGTGATGGAGGAGTGGTTAATGTAGACCGGCACGGTTACACAAGAGCTGGAACGCTGCCAAGTTATGCAACCCACAGGATGGGTGAGCCCAGCAGCCAGGGGTTAACCTAGTCCCTTGAGGCCTGCTTCTGGACCACCCCTCTGGGGGAAACCACCACAGTGACCCACAACCATGGATTAGTTGAGGGCTGGTGGGCTACAGTTAGGGTTTGGGAGGATAGGCTGCTTCTAGTTCCATACCAGAGGGCAACTCTGACAAACAGAGCCCTGTGAACTTTCCTTTCTTTCAAATTCCTATAATTTCTCTCTCTCTCTCTCTCTCTCTCTCTCTCTCTCTCTCTCTCTCTCTCTCTCTCTCTCTCTCTCTCTCTCTCTCTCTCTCTCTCTCTCTCTCTCTCTCTCTCTCTCTCTCTCTCTCTCTCTCTCTCTCTCTGTCACACTCTCTCCATCGTTAACTGGCTCAGGTGACCCTGCGAACTGTAGACAGATGGAATGTAATTCGTACCAGTGTGTCTGTAGTCATCACACTGCTGTCCCTAACATGCAGCTCAGCATGTGTTCCCTGTGTGTGTGTGTGGGTACGTGTGTGTGTGTTTTTCATTTAGACGCATATCCACAAAGATCAGACCTAAACCACAGGATATTTCTGACCTCTGGGTGAGTGTGCAGGGAGGGGGAAAGAAAATAAGATGGAAGGGGGGAAGGAGAGGTTGAAGGACGGACAGAGCGAGTGAAAGAGGAGGGTGAGTCTATGGAACAAAGTTGGAGGGCTTCCAAAACTCTGTTCTCTAACCAGGCATGAAATTCATGCTGCCGCCACAAAACCAGAACTTGGAAGGAGCCTTGTGCCCATAATTTTGTGTGAGTTTGCATGTGTGTGTGTGTGTGTGTGTGTGTAACATCACGGGGGCTGAGTTGTGGGGGCCAGACAGACGGGTGATGCAATCTGCGGAAGAGAAAGAGAGGACATGAGGGTGGCAGAGGAAGGATTTAAGGAAGGGAGGGAGGGATGGGAGGAAGAGAGAGGAGAGAAGGGAGGTGAGGAAACGAGACAAGGAAGGGAAGGGAGGGGAGGAAGAGAGGGAGGGAGGGAGGGAGGGGAGAGGAGAGGAGGAAGAGAGAGGGAGGGGAGAGGAGAGGAGGAAGAGAGAGGGAGGGGAGAGGAGGAAGAGAGAGGGAGAGGAGAGGAGGAAGAGAGAGGGAGGGGAGAGGAGGAAGAGAGAGAGGGAGGGGAGAGGATGAAGAGAGAGGGAGGGGAGAGGAGGAAGAGAGAGAGGGAGGGGAGAGGAGGAAGAGAGAGGGAGGGGAGAGGAGGAAGAGAGAGAGGGAGGGGAGAGGAGGAAGAGCGAGAGGAAAGGGAGGGGAGGAAGGAGAGATTGGTTTTCGTGGGATTCCAAATCTTCAGGAATGTGCTGACGGTCATGTCCCCCTCCGTCAGGGAGAATGTTGCATGCTGGGAAGTCTGGGAAGGGGCCACCACCTGCTGTTGTGTTCTCAGAGATCAGACTGAGGTAGGCTGGAAACCCTCCTCAGCTGAATGCCATCAACCACAGATGTGGGTGGCTTGGACATCAGACACATTATTAATCATTCGACTTTAATGTTTCAAACACTTCTTGGTAGAGATTTATCTTTCAGAATACCAGAGCTGATAAGTATCCACCTACACTCAAGACTGAAGTGGAGGATGATCTATTTTTATCAGAACCACACAATGTCAGCACAAACCACACAATGTCTCTGTGTTCCCACACAGACAGGAAGGCTGACTGGTTAACGTGATTGGCATGCATGGACAAATAGTCTATTTGTGAGCATCACAAGTGTGGGTTATTGTCCTTGAGCCGGTGTTTGTGCCACCTGGAGTGTTAAGTGCTGTATACAGTTACACTGAAGAGGAAGCACAAGGACAACTGAAGGAGAGCGGGCTGAGCGCTGTGAATAGAGATGGTGACTCAGAGGCCGTTTTGGAAAGTAATTTTATCTATCAGTGCCACACCAATTCCCAACCATGGCAGTGAAAGGAAAACATGTCCCCAAAGAGTGAGGCCAGAATAGGAAGGGAAGTTAGAGAGGCAGGGCTCATCATCACACTCCTTGGATGATGCCATGGAGGCTACACCCAGATCAATCCTGCCTTGTTGCTTTTCTTTTCTAACATGAAGTCATCAAAAAAAGTCAGCACTGCCTATTAGAGAGTCAGGTGGCTGAACGGTTAGGGAATCAGGCTAGTAATAAGAAGGTTGCCGGTTCGAATCCCGGCCGTGAAAAATGACGTTGTGTCCTTGGGCAAGGCACTTCACCCTACTTGCCTCGGGGGCGAATGTCCCTGTACTTACTGTAAGTCGCTCTGGATAAGAGTGTCTGCTAAATGACTAAAATGTAAATATATTAACAGAGATGAGGAGAAATGACACTCTTACACCCACGGTCAGTTCCACTGTTGAGCCAGTGTGATTTCTACTGTCTCCTTGTGATACTTGGTGGTTGGGAGGGATCCAGGCCTGCTCTGGACAGTGAGAGTGTGGTGTGGCATGCTGCCACTGAACAAGAAGAAGAGTGGAAAAGCAGAAGAAGTGAGAGTGAGCCGGAGAGATTACTTGTGACAGGTCTGTATGTGTGCGGGTTTTGTATGTGTGTGTGTGTGTCCGTGTGTCCGTGTGTGCGTGCGTGTGTGCGTGTGCGTGTGTGCCTTGCCTACATAGGACACCCACGAATGAGCTGCATGAACTCAATGTAGAGTAAATGACTCAGTGTTTTCCTTCCTTACATAATTATGGATGGGGATTTCCAGTCATTCACAAAAAAAGGGATCACACATATACAACAAAAACTATCCAGCAGAACAGCAATCAGCCATTCAGTGAAACTATACGTGGCCATAACTAGCCTGTTAAGCACAAGATGGAAAAACAACTATTTGCACAGTAATGACCGAAGGTTATTCAGAGCCCAAAAACATGCTATTTCACAAACCATGATTCCCTTACAGAGTTCAATTCTCAATGGGATGGAGGCAGCAGACACCACAGAATGCTAACTTGGACTCAGATATGATTGGCCTGGCACTGGTCATGTGGTTGGATAGAAGAGCAGAGAGAATTCTGTGGCTGTTCTGTGCCGTGAGCTGCCACAGTTCCATGTTCGGGTGTGTTACCATGGCTGGTTCAGTACATCTGCTGGTATGCACTGGTCCGCTGAGGACACGGTTTCAACCTCACCGCATCTTAGTCAAACTGTTTGCATGACTTCAGAGAAGAAAAAGCCCCTCTAAGCCACTGGATTCTGCAGTGTTGTTTCATAAATGTCCTCGAAAAAACAGTAGACAAGCATCTCTTTTCAGTTTACGTTCACTCAATGTTGGGAGACATTTACATTTAGTCATTTAGCAGACGCTCTTATCCAGAGCGACTTACAGTAAGTACAAGGACATTCCCCCCGAGGCAAGTAGGGTGAAGTGCCTTGCCCAAGGACACAACGTCATTTTGCACGGCCAGGAATCGAACCGGTAACCTTCTGATTAACAGCCCGATTCCCCTAACCGCTCAGCCATCTGACTCCCTCGCTGTTGTTTGCGCATCAAGATGCGTCTGACATCATTTTTGCAGCATGGAGGAGAGTCTTAGCTCATGGCAGAGCTAACAAGGCCGAACGTTGGCAGGTCATTTCCTGTGTGGAGCCCCTCACCTTCTATGAACCCCATGACATCACATCCCATGACTAACAACATGGCGATGCATCTCCATAAACATCCAAGTCTATCAATAGACCTAGTTCATCATCTGGTCACAAGTTGACTCTTTCATCTTGGTTCTTCACACTATAGTCTTTGATAAGGGATGGAAGCCCTGGAGGAGTGGAGGCCTGGAGATGGTCTCTCCTGTTTGGACTAGCACCCTGTGACACCTGATGCAGAACTATAAAACCTCACGTGCAACACCCTTTTAACCCAATCCCTAACCACAGCTGGTGAGGAGATAGTCCAAGCATTGTCGTAAAACATTTATATGATCTGCTTTTACTATATGTAGTTTTTTTTTGCTGTTTCCTGATCTCTCTGCCTGCAGAATCTGACAACCCGTACATTGAACCCATGAGAGAGAGAGAAGAAAAATAATAATAACGGAAAATACCTTGGTAATGCCATGGCAAATGAAAAACATTATTTTTAATAACAGAAAAAAAACACAAACTTAATCTCTCTTCAACAATCATTCCATCTTTGTTTATGGAATCTGAGCGCTTTGAACTACATCCAACCATGACCATTAGTTACAGGCAACCCAACATTATGAA
Source organism: Thaleichthys pacificus (assembly GCA_023658055.1). Classification (NCBI taxonomy): domain Eukaryota; kingdom Metazoa; phylum Chordata; class Actinopteri; order Osmeriformes; family Osmeridae; genus Thaleichthys; species Thaleichthys pacificus. The sequence goes on along the minus strand of CM042869.1, from coordinate 15,748,291 downwards.
AGGTTTTCTGAATTGGGTCAAAGAGTAAAGGTTGAAGGGTGCTTTGACGTGCGTGCGTGCGTGCGCGTACGTGCGTGCGTAGGGTAGCTTCAGCAGACATGCAGACATGGTGGCGGTGTTCCAGCCCTGAGCTGAAAACCACAGCTTCTGGTCAACAGGAGAGCAGTATGAATCACCGGAAGAGCATGAGAGTTTGCAGAACTCATTAGGGCAAATGTAAGGTATATGGATTTCCTCGGTCAATAAAAAACCTTGGCAGCTGAACAGCACCCCAGTGAATCCTCAAGTAGCTTAACATTCACCCTTGGAATGACAGTGTAGGCTACGTTCAGAAAATGGTGTGGCTGATTATCACGTTGGGTTGAGTTCAAGTGGAATAAAAGAGAGGCATCTGGGCTTGTTTATTTGTTAACTTACTGTTTATTTTAATTTTATAGTTGTTTTGACACACATCATTCGTTTCTAAGATAAATACTGATCCATTTTAATCAGCCAACCACAAAATCAAAAGCGCGTTTGAATAACCGAACACTAGTCTTGAAAACATTGCTTGTTGAGGAATCTGGTGAAACAATATGATGAAATGACACCACCGTGTGGACATTAAAAGTAAATGCTAAACAATTTGTCTGAGATCGGAGCACGGAAACATTTAGATTTTTTTTTCGGGTCTATGAGCACAGTTAAATATGCTCTATGCTGCGATACATAAAGATGTATAAAGACACACAGGTAGGCTAGATTCTGACAACTTTCGGAACCTAACTAATTTCAACGACCCGGATATCCATTGGGACCATTACGTCAGTGTCCGTGGAGCACATTTTACAGGAAATACTTTCGATGGAAGCCGCTTGCAAGCTACATTTATAAAGGACTGCCATTACCGAGTTTACGGTAAGAAAGCTGGCGACGCGCATATCACCATCTGTGCCGATGCTTACAACATTGAAACACCATAAGAATGAATTAGCTGACTACAACTCATTTTCTATTCAGACTTACAGCTAGCAGACTTTGATTAGCCGCAATAGTTAGTTAAGCGGATCTCGTCTTGCTCATCAGCTAGCGAGCAAGCTAAACCTTAGCATAGTTATTTTATTACAAATATTTGGACATGTTAATGGCTAGCTAGCTAGTTAATTGAGTTAAGGTGCATGGATTACAATCATAACGTGTCCAGGTATCTAACGTTAGCTAGCTGCTCAATTAGTTCCAGACTAACTAGCTACCTTGCTAGAGCTAGCTAGCTGTTCTGAGTAACGATAGATTAATGTTGTGCTAGCCTGCTAGGTCCCAAAGCATTGTAGATGGCTGTCATTCAAAAGCATCGCATAATGATAATAAATTATGTTAGTACTCACCAATATGAATAAAGACTTGTAGCTATATTTTAGACTTTGAGTCGAAATTGAGATGAATATAAAAGTCAAATACATCTCATTCTCATATTATAGGTTCTTCCAAACAGTACCGAGGAAACATGAGCTACCAGCTCTTGGCCGACAGCCATCATGAGGATATGCTGGAGGCTATGCACCAATTGAGACAGAAGGGTCACCTGTGTGATGTCACAGTACAGGTGAATTTCCAAGGAGAGCAGGAGGAGTTTGAAGTCCATCAGGTGGTGCTAGCTGCTTCCAGTGGCTACTTTAAATGTATTCTACTTGCCCGAGATGCTCCAAAGAAATTGTTCCTCACCAATATACACACCATTGATTTCAGCACGTTTTTAGAGTATGTATACACTGGTAAAGCGCAGGTTGCCAAAGAGAGAATCTGTGATGTTCATGAGATGTCAAAACTGTTGGACTGTGGGATGCTTACAGGGGCTTGTAACTTAGTTTTGAATACAGAAACATCAAGTGAACCTATAATAGAAACATCACAAGAGACAAAGGGAGGTTTAGATGCTGTGAAGTTGACACAAAATACTAGAGTTGTGAAACTGCCAAGAAGGTCTTGGATGAAGAGATCCATGGATCCAAGGATATCTGAGAATAAGGAGGTAAGCCCTAAAAAGCCAAATGTCAAGGTCACGGCTGAGGTGAAACCTGAACTCTCGGGGAGAAGGCTAAGCAACAGACTAGCCGGCCGCAAGGTCTACGTTGGCCTTCCTAAGAAGCGGAGACTGAAGATCACCTCAGGTCCGGCGGAGAACTCCGACCAGGATGCACCTGGCTCCTCCCAGGAGGACGAGGCTCTGACGGAAGCTGTGATGGAGGGAGAGGAGGAGGAGGAGGGAGAGGAGGAGGAGGACTTTGAGAAAACGGCAGACGCTGATATCCAGGAAGAGGAGCCAGGGGATGACCCTGTGTTCATGGAGGAGGAGGAGGAGGGGGAAGAGGAGGAGGAAGGCACGAGGAGGAGAGTGGCCAAGCGAGGCGACACTCAGTACAAGTGTGAGAAGTGCCAGAGGACATTTCTCTATGAGAAGAGTTACATGAAACACATCAGGTGGGTGCTGGGGTTTGACGACACGGTCACAGCAAGCGATGTAGTCGTGATTGTTGTCATAAAGTGTCACCTGTCCCTCTGTGTGTGTGTGTGGTCCCAGTGTGAGTCACGGTGTCCAGGCGGAGGTGGTCTACCGCTGTGACACCTGCCAGCAGACCTTTGCGAACCGCGGGAACCTGAAGATCCACGAGAGGCACGTCCACAACGACGAGCGGCTCTTCTCCTGCGACGTCTGCACCAAGACCTTCAAACGCAAGAAGGACGTCATCCGCCACCAGCGGCAGGTGATGTCCGGTGAAGTCAGTTCGAACCACTGGGGATTCCCACGTTCGAACACCTTCTGCCACCGTGCCTCCTGTCTGCGAGTGGCCCCGTTGAATCAGTACCGTTTTACGATGTTGAATTCTCTTTTGAATGTTCTCCCAGGTCCACGAGGGTGGAGCAGGGGCCATGCGCCATGTCTGTCCGGTCTGTAGCAAGTCTCTGAGCTCTCGCACCGCCCTCACGCTGCACGAGAGGACTCACACGGGAGACAAGCCCTTCGAGTGTCCCGAGTGTCAGGCCAGGTTTTCCCAGAGCTCCGCTCTCAAGACGCACCGCAGGTACCCGCACAGCCAGCCCCAGCAGCTCTGAAAACACGCTCTTCTGACGCTTTTAGAATGAGGTTATATTGATCTGTCTATGCATGCGTGTTTCAGGATCCACACTGGAGAGAAGCCGTTTGCCTGTGACCAGTGTGAAGCCAGGTTTAACCAGAAGCACATGCTGTGCTACCACAAGAGGTCACACACAGGTCAGTGGGCTTCCACAGCTCTTGGTACTCAGTCGGGCTAGTAATCTGAAGGTTACTGGTTCGATTCCTGGCTGTGCCATGTGACGTTGTGTCCTTGGGCAAGGCACTTCACCCTACTTGCCTCAGGGGGAATGTCCCTGTACTTACTGTAAGTCGCTCTGGATAAGAGCGTCTGCTAAATGACTAAATGTAAATGTCAACAGTGACTGACGTGAAGACCAGTGGCGTTTAGCTGACTAGATGTATCGCTTTTGTGTTGTCGTCTCCCAGGAGAAAAGCCCTTCATGTGTGAGAGCTGTGGGAAAAGCTTTGCGTCTAAAGAATACCTGAGGCATCACGCCAACATCCACACCGGCTCGAAGCCGTACAAGTGTGAACGCTGCGGGCGAGGCTTTGCACAGAGAAACTCGCTCCACCAGCATATGAAAACACACACAGGTGAGCACACACACACAGGTGAGCACATACACACAGGTGAGCACATACACACAGGTGAGCACATACACACAGGTGAGCACACACACACAGGTGAGCACATACACACAGGTGAGCACATACACACAGGTGAGCACATACACACAGGTGAGCACATACACACAGGTGAGCACTTACACACAGGTAAGCACATACACACAGGTAAGCACACACACACAGGTAAGCACATACACACAGGTAAGCACACACACACACATTCATATATCATACCAAAATCTGTTTGATCATCTGTTGTCGTGTCGCTGTGTTTATCCGCGTGTCTGTGTCAGGTGAGCGTCCCTACAGCTGCACCTTCTGTGACAAGAGCTTCACCCAGCTGAACGCCCTGCAGAGGCACCAGCGTATCCACACAGGGGAGAAGCCCTACATGTGCGGCCTCTGTAACCGCACCTTCACCGATAAGTCGACGGTGCGCAGGCACACCATGGTGAGGCAGACATACCTGCACAGGAAAACACTCAGTCATTGACTTACTATTTCACTTCTAAGTACATATTACAGGACCTAATTGTGTGTTTGTGTAAAGTGATGTTTCTTATCCTGTCGTTGACAGACTCATGACATGGACGCGCCCTGGAAGAACTATCTGGTGGTTCTCAAGGGAAATATGGAGGACAAGAAGCCCAAAGGCTTAACCAAGGTCAAGGTCCAAAAGACTGGAGATGCGAAGAAGCCGAGAGGAGCCGCGTCTGGAGATGGGAGTAAGCTCCAGGAGGGGACAGTGATGCTTCCAGCCGGGCCCGTCACCCTCCCTGCCGAATGGACCGGTCCGGGCACCATCGCCCTGGTCAGCCACCCCAGCCAGGGAGGCATCATGGTCATCCAGACAGAGGGCACTCAGATCGTCACCGACAGCACCGGGAACAGCATCCTCTCCCTGGACGGCTCCGCTATCGGCATCCCCTACTCCATCCCCGTCTCCATCTCACACTCCATTCCCGGCTCGTCCTCGGAGGCCATACTGGCTCACGTGTCCGAAAACCCCTCCATCCCCACTGCATCCGTACTGGAAACCGTGGTCTCTCAGACCCTGCTGGCTCCTGTTACAGTGGTCGAGTCTGCCTCGGAGATGGGGATTACAGGCTCGGAGGACAAGGAGGTAGCAGAGAGCGCGTCTGTCTCAGGGGAGGACTGTGTTACAGTGCAGGCAGCCGACCTGGAGACAGCCGACCTGGAGACAGAGGAGTATCAGTTAGCCTCTGTTCCCTCCGACAGAGGACAGAGTGCTACTGAGGACTCTGGTACTTTAGGGGCCATGGTCGTCTCTATTAACTAGACCGTACACCAACTGTGTTTAAGCAACTGGGGTTTGTCATCGAGCTCATGCAGACCTTTTGGGTGGAATGTCTACCCAGATGTGGTTTGTTTTTATGTAGTTAGAAGCGATCATGTTTCATAGGATTCAGTTCAACATTTGAACAGAATGCCTCTCCAGTCTTGTGAGAGGGACAGTGGGTGTCTCCCTGTGACGCCCGTCTGGTCTGATTCTGCAGAGCACGCCTCCAGATCAATCGTTGTGTTAGGATCATTCTTCAGACTTGCAGCATTGCTTGTGTAGTGCACTTTTAAACAGACTTTACATAAAAGTATAATATGGTACAAATCTTACAAGTGTTGATGTGGAGCTCATCCATAATTGTTTTTTCTTCACAGAAGGAGATGATTAAAAACCAGGCTAGCCTTGGTTATGATGTAAAGATCATGTATGTAAAAAGGTATTGTGTTACCACGTGTTCAAAGACTTAACAAAAATACCAGGTGTTAGGTGTGTTTTATTACTGTACATTTACACAGAAGGAGAGTAAATAAAAAGACCGTTATTTAGCCAGAGATATTCAGCTTGATTCAGTAGAAACGTTTTTGCAGTCCGTTCACGTCAATCAAAGTAACACGACACTAAGCTACAACTAAGCTGCACGCTGACATGCTCTGTAAGGGGCGTGTAGGAGCTGCTCTACAGGTAAACCTTTGTTTAAGTCACAACATAGCACACGATGGGCTACATGGACCAGGCTGTCTGAAGAGAGACTGCCCTCACATGTACAGGGAAGGTAGAACTAGTCCTTGCATTCAAAAATACACTTATACGGGCAGATACGTCACACTGCTGGACATACAAAGTAAAAAATGGATTGGTGGTTCACCCCCCCCCCCCTCCCTTAAAAATCGATTGATTGTACATTAAAAAAAGAATCAGGGAAACCATAATTTCACCGTCAAAATGTATGATGCTTTTTAACAGTAACTTGTACAAGTGATGTCCTCAGGAGTAGGCAGGACTACTGTGCTTGCTCAGGCTACAGCAACAACCAATCAGATGGTGGGATTGTTTTTCTTCTGTTACACAATCCCTGATAATACATTTCCTGTTGGGTGCCACACACATACTATGATGGTCACTATCAACCAAACAACCTTTAGAAATAAAACAAAACACACTAATAATTCCAAGTATGTGATATTAAAATATATACTCATATAGTTACTCATCTCTAGATTAAAAGCCAGTCACAGTCTGCTGAAACTGAAGACCAAATCTGCAACTGTACAAACCATGCGGCGCTTGATCTCAATGCTAACATCTTGATAATGCTTCGGTAGAAGTGGTCTGGACCTCTCAGATCTCCTTGGTTACTGGTCGACCAGAGTAGAGGAGAGAGAGTGAGCAGCTGTCCTCCACAGAGAAGTGTTATAACGGCTCCACACCCTGACTACCTTAGATGGTAGATGTTAATACTGAGAAACAGCCATAGAACTATAAATAAATGGTACATGAAACCAAGTATTCTGATCTAAAGATGCTCTCTAGGCATTGCTGCTGAATGTACATGAGTGTTGTCTATGGAGAATCATCAAGAGTCATTACACTAAAACAATAGGAGATGTTGGAGGAGGGAGAGGAGAGGCATGCCAGGCAGGGTAGGTCCCCTCGCCAAGAGGCTTCCCTCTGGGGTAACTTCACTTCAGGTCCCCCTCATCGCCCTGGATGCTCTTCTTAATGCGCAGCAGCATGGTGGTGTGCCACTGGTCCAGACGAGAGATGGAGTCAAACTCCTTCACCTGGCGGCAGACGCAGAAAGAACAGACAGGGACAGAGGTACACGGTGACGTTTAAGAAGTTGTCAGGAAGTGGGCTAATAATCTCATATTACTGAAATGATCAAAGCCCACTAGAATGGTTCAAAAAACACAAAATGTAATATTAAGTAAAGGATTATCAGACCAGCAGACAACGATGCCATATTATTTGGTAGAAACAGAATCTTTTTTGAGAATTATAGGGAGAAAGAAAGGCTAAAAAAAAGGCTTACTGCTTCTGTGAAGCCCTCACTGTTCTGTTCCTCATGAGCTTCCAGAAGTTTCTGTCAAAGACAAAATCGAGGTTAGAAACGAGGGCTGGAATAACAAATGAGCAGAAGCATGTTGTCTGTCAGTCATTCAGGTCATGCACCTTCAACAGCTTGCATTCTCTGGAGTCAGAGAAAGCTGGAAACATCTCCTCGTACTTCTCCACAGCCAGCTGCCGGAAGAATTTAGATTAGAATTAGAATTAGAATTTAGCAGAGAGACCATGACACCAAACACTAGGAGATGACGTTGGCTTCTAAGAGACAGGAGAACAAACCTTTGCGTTCAGCTCATCCACGATGAAGTGGCACAGGGAGGCTTTGAAGAAGTATTCTTTGGCGCTGTATTTCAAGAGGGGGTTATCCATGGTGCTGGATCCAACCTGGCAACCACACACTGGATTTTAGAAGACTGCCTCAGCATGGATACATCAAAGTCAACTCCCTTAAATCAGAACCCACCTGCTCGTAAATCTCGATGGCCTTCTGGTACTGTTCCAGCTGGGCGCTGTAGGCAGCAACCTTCAGTAGACATTTGTTAGCAGAGCTGTGAACCAGACATGGGGAGATATGAAGCAGACAGACAGTCTTCTCCAGGGTCTACATCACCTGAGCTGTACAGGAATGGAAGGATACTCACCTGTTAGATTCCTCTCCCTTATAGTAGTCTGCTGCCTGCTCGTAGTGGGCAATCGCCTAAAGAAAACCCAGACAAGGGATGTAAAGACTGGGAGCTACCTGTAATTAAAGAGACTTACTTTTGAGGAGACAAAACCTCACCTTTTCAACGTCCACCATCTCCGACTCGTAGATCTCTGCGATGGTGATGTGGTGTTTGGCTGCGATGGTGAACCTTCCCTGGTGAACAAGACGGAAGGAATGGTGACTAACTGGCTGCAGAGGAGCCTGGCGTCGATGCTGCCAGCGTCCTTCCTCAGCTACAGCACAGGGAGCAGGACACCGCTACAGCCACAAGCCTCACAGCCACTAGGAGAGGAACTAGGAAATCCTGCAGTGTCACATCTATTTCACATCTTCATGCTACAGAACAAGGGAGCATAACACTAAGTACCTGTACTCAGAAATGCTTAAAAAGGGTCTCGTGTTGTAACGTCGCAGGCACAAGCACCTACAGTACATGCCCGGCTGATGGGGGAAAGTGGCTCACAAAGAGCGGATGGTGTGTGTTTCTGTGCATCTTACCATGTCTGTGTATATATCGATGGCTGCATTTAAACACTTGATTGCCTCTAATGGCAGCATTAAAAGGAAAAGGAGGAACAGTCAGACTGGGAGGACAATGTTAGTGATAGTATAAACACATACAAGGGGGGGCTGGGAAGTTACATCTAGCTATCATCTCTTACAAACTATAATTAAACATCACCCTCAGGGTACATTTCATAAACATTCATTTGGGACAGTAATATAGTAGCTATACGTTATTATGTAGTGAAAGACTTACCAACATATGCAGTGGTTAATACACAGTAAGGTCAAGGTTACATAATCTATTGCTGGATCAAAGTAGGCACATGGGGATGAACACCGCCATATCCTTCTATAAATCACTGCTGAAGGCTTGTATTAAAGATATTCAATCCATGCAGTGAGTAGACAGTATGGCAGACAAACCCAGATAATAACCCCACTACTGCTCTAGAGAGAGAATCACAAGAGCAGAGAGAAACTCCACTCGAGCCGAATCAAATGAGTTATTCAAGAGAAATATGTCAATTCCCCAGAACTCCATCTCCTCCATCTCAGGAGGAGTTTGAGATTGACAGTAGACGGCAGAATCAGGTTATGCACTTCTTGGTAAACCTGCATCACTACTCAAACTCAAGCATCTTGTGTCCTGAATTTCTGCATCCCCCATCAGAGAGCCATCGCTCTCATCTTAGAATTTTGGAGAGCGAGGGGGAGGAGAACTCTCTAGGAAATCCTTTGATCTGGATCTCATTATGACTCATCCCCAGCAGACTAAACTGGTCCCCCTGTTGAGCGTTTGCTCCAGTTCTACAGCCTCACATCCCTGTGCTGGGAATGTGGATGCAGCGACCCATCAGTCTAACTGGGCTGTGTTGGACGCGTGTTACGCCCCTGCCGTTAGGCGTCTCAGTCTGTCTACCCTCCAGCTCTCAGGAGAGATGGTCCTTTAGTGGCTGTTCCGTTTCGTCAACCGCCTATCCTCCGGTTGCTGTGGAGACGGCTCGTATATATCTAGTTCAGACAGTAGAAGACAGAGCCTGGAGCTGTCACCAGGCAGGGGAGAGAGAGTGAAGCGGCGGGCTGGCTCACCGTTAGGGTCGGACTTCTTGAAGGCGTTCCCTGCATCGATGAAGCTGCAAGCAGAGTCGTGTTTGTTCTGGAGCTGCATGTGGAGGCGAGCTGCCATGCAGAACGCATTACCGGCAGCTGGAGAGAAAGACACACACACACACACACACACACACAGTGAAATATTTTACATTTACATTTAGCAGATGCTTTTATCCAAAGCGACTTCCAAGAAAGAGCTTTACAAAAAGTGCATAGGTCAATGATCATAAACAACGACATAGCCCCAAAACATTGTGGGTAGCCAAAACATGAAGCATAGAAATCTGTGCCCCCCCCCCCCCCCCCACTTGCCCCTGGTCCCTAATTCAACACGGACAGATTCAACATAACACTAAAGGAATGCCGCCTGTTTTTCCAGGACTAGTGATGGTGTTTATCAGTGAGAGGGAAAACAGAACCCCACCGCTCCAGTTCTTGGCCATCTTGAACATGTTGGCTGCCCTGGCGTACATCTCACACGCCTCCTCCACTCTATGGGGCCCGCTGGAAGGACAGGAAAGAAAAACGTGAACATTAAACAAAACACTGACACATTGAGGTGGATTTAAATACGGTGGACAATTCTTAGAAATTGTGCCATCATAAAGATGCAAACACAGAAATAAAAAATCGGCCTGCATATTATAATACAGCACATCCAGTTTACTCATTCATTTGAAGGCAGCTGTGGCTGTCGGGAGTCATAGAGATGTAACAGAAACACAAAGGTATGACCACTCAGGTTCAGAGTTGTTTGGAGGGAACCAAGCCATCGGATTTGTGATTCTGCTCCAGCTTACAGCCATAGCTGCCTTGACGTCTGTATTGATTTCTGTCTTTGTGATCTACTACTGTAGGTGACCCCTGGGAACTCCCTGGAGCACTAATGATGCCCTGGCCAGCCAATCACATTGGAGCTAGAGGGGATGACATCATTGTTCAGTGTCCCCCCCACCCCCCCCCACCCCCTCAACCCCCAGCGCTGTGTAGAGGTTTCACAATGACAGTGCACCACTGAGTCATGACTCATTTGTATTGCACAGCACACACACAGTGATAGAAACACATGCAACTCAGTAACATACAAACATTATCTTGAAGAAGAAGGACAGATAAACCACTAAAAAGGAAGCTGTGCTCAATGTCAATTTCTGACAGGATCCTGCCAAATAACACAAATTTAGGGCACTGAGGGATTTTTAAGCCTGAAATACCTCCACAGACCATAGCTGTGAGTTGGTTGGACAACTTGATACATCTTTTGTATTTCCATTGAGGGGATTGCCTCTATTGTAATCTTAACTGATTATTAAGCAACGACTTGAAGGAATTTAAAGGCAAATGGATCTTAGGGGAGGCGTACATGATAACACCGCGTTTCCTGAAAATTGTTATTTTGTCGTTGATTGTGAAGAGGAAAAGTATCACCAAGGGACTGCAACCCAGTCAAAACCTCAAATCCTTTAAAGAGGAGCTTAACGCTACACAATATACAGACACACAACTGCTGAAGGAACTTGACCGGCAGTTAACAAGCAAATAAGCATAATAGACTAAGTCCATGAGTATTGACCTGCTGAAGTGTTCATTGCATTTAACGTTAGCTACAGTAGGTCTCGTCTAGCAAGCTAAAGTCGACGTTAGCCAGAATGCTAGAGAGCTGTAAGAATAAGATAGACTGCCTTAGGCTAGCAAGTTGAATAACTAATATGTCTTCCATTAACATTAGGTATACGTCATTTGCATATCAATGACATTTTTAGAGATTATTTTGAACTGTTATGTCGCATCTTGAAACTAAAGGTGATACTCAGTTAATCAGCTAAAACGTTTGTGCGGCTAGCGTACGCTACTTTGCTGGCACTTGTTTTTTTGGTGCAGTGTTTTCTTACCCGCCAAACATTCCTCCCAATAAAGACCCAGAAGACTTCACTTTCTTATCAGCGTCAGCCATAAGCTGAATGGCTTCCTTCTCTTTTCCAGAGTTATCCATTTTCTTAGGACAAAGGTGCAAAACACCGGCTAACAGTTAGATGAAAGTACTCGCACAGGATTCTAGCTAGTAGCTAATGAAGGATTACAGCCAACGGGTTTATTTAGCGTGGGCGTGTACCTACAGTGGTTTACAGCATCCTGGGATTTGGAGTGCTTCTGTCATCAAACAGTTGCCTTAAAGAAGCGGTATAAACTCCAACTCCATTGGGAAAAGATAATACATTTTGAGCCATTTAATGATTTTGACTGCTTCAAAGGCTTCTATAGCTTTTACATCCTGTTTTACATGTCAAATATCCCTGAGAATCAAATAACAAACACTAAATAATTAGTCAGGCAATTTCAAAAATTTTACATAGACTACAGCGATTTGCGAAAAAAATAATAATCTGATTATGGTTCTGAAAGCGCGACATTAAAATGTAGTCGCTTTCATGAATGGAGGAGACATAAAATATATATAAAACAATGACCTCTAGCGGGTGTTTAACGTCAGGCTTGTGTTCGGTAATGTACATGTAATGCAGCAGGTGGTGCTCATGTTGTGTGACCTGTAGTCACATGCCCGGTTGTTCAACATTGTGTCGCAGACAAAACTAGATCAGCTTGAACTGGTTGAACCCCCCCCCCCCCCCCCCCTGTAATTTATGTTCTGTATATCCCAGCATCAAATGATTATTACTGTATGTTGAGGGGACTAGTATGAGTAATCACAGTAAGTTTCAGGCATCTGGCACACTCCTAGTCAAAGTTAGCAGGGGGTGCATTTTGTGGCAAGGCCCAACACAGCCCTGCCCTGAAATCCCCCCCCCCCCCCCCCCCCCCCTCATAATTTCTGTTCTGTATATCCTAGCATCATATGATTCTTGCTGTAGCCTATATTAAGGGGACTAGTATGAGGATCCACTGTAGGTTTCAGGTATCTGGCCCTTTCATAGTCAAAGTTAGCACGGGGTGCATTTCCTGGCAAGGCCCAACACAGCCCTGCACTGAGAATGCACCCCCCATGTAATTTATGTTCTGTATGTGTAATCAGAGACATGGAAGGTTGAGTGTTCGATCCCTGGTGCCGGTGAATGTCGGCCAAGAGTCATTTTTTAGCGGTGGGTTTGTTTCTTTGCACAAGAGGTCACATATTTTGATAGCTGTCGTCACGTTGAAAAAATATTTTCGAAAGTTTGAAAAAAATCTCATGTCGAGAGAGAACAACAGGAAGAATAAAAAAACGGATTTCTGGGCTCCGAGATTAAGACCAACCCGATCTAAACTCAGGCCAGAACAGAGGGTGGGGTGGTATTTGAACAATTTTATACACAAACATTTAGGCTATATTGGTTCAAGTAAGAGCCCTTTAATGAATGATTCAAAGGAAAATAATTGGGAAGAAATTACATAGGCCTACTTGTATTAAGCTACATGAAGGAGGTTATAGCACAGTGGTTAGAGACCTTGACTGCAGATCAAGAGTTTGCAGGGTCAAAATCCCCCTGTAATGTATGTCGCTTTAAATAAAAGTATCTGGTACATTATTAATATATCATATAAAAACAGATTAATTGTTATTAACTATTATTAAGACCAACAAAGACAGTGAACACAGATTTCTTTTTTTAACCTTTATTTTATTTATTTTCTGTAGGAATTCAGAATAAAATTAACACTGAATAAATCTAATTTGTTCAGTCAAAATGTGCTTTCTCAAGACACGCAAGACTCATTCTGTCTGACATACTAACTACATATACTTTTACACTTACGTAACTATTGATATATCTGTATAGATATATAATCTGTAAACAGATATCAATAGTTGAGACACAATATATCTACAGAAAGCAGTGGAGCTCAAACGGCCATGATCAAATGGACAGTTACTGTCATGTTGTCATGATTAAGATGTGATTGAAACACAAATACAAAAGTGAAACAGGATTTGCGACAGTGGAGAAAAGACAGGGACAGAATATTTTGTTCAACTGAGGCTACAGAACAAGCTTCCCGTCTGGTTTGCATTGAGTAGTCAGAGTGAGGTATAGAGATTTAAACATGCTGCTGTGCAGTCAGGAAAAAATCAGGAATTCTCCATTAAGGCTATTTGATGATCAATCAAGTACAGACAGAGTAAAATGTTCCCTTCAGATCAACAATTCCAGAATATGTGTCATTTGTTGTCCGTTACTATTTTTTCTAAAATGTTCATCTATTTATGACTACTGAAGCATGTTCATTTTAAGTAACACTGCTGTAATAAAAATGTAATGCAGATGGCAATTCTGAATGTAGTCATCCACGTGTATAACTGGAGAAGCATACATAATCCGTTTGAAAACTTATCATTTTAAATAATCAGAAAATTGGCTTCACAAGACACCTGAAAATAAAATCCTTGAGTCTGCATCATTTTATCATTTTAACAAAAGAAAACCTGTTTGATATATTTTTGGTAGTTGTGGTATCGTGACTAATATTGAACCTCTCTGCATCTACAGACTGTCCATACATAACTAGTTTGGCAAATCAATACACACTCCTTCCCAGTCAAAACAAACAGGTGACAGACTACACATCTCCTCATAGTATTCTAATTCCTTAGGCCACAGATGGAGATGAGGCAGTCAGTTTATGAGGGATGATCACACAAACGCATCACCGTCTGGGCCACAGGTCATCACAAACCTGCTTCCTCTGACCAGTCTGCCCATGCTTCAAGGACAGACACAACAGGCGTATCCAAGTTACCATCACCACAACCTTCTCAAATTCGACGAAAATTTAATGTCAAGTTAACGAAAAGTTTATGTCTTCTTAACTGGACCAATGGCAGTGTTCCGTGCACGACGCCTGGACGTCCAGTGACAGCAGAGGCTCCTGGGAGAGATCTTCAGGAGGAGCTGAGGCCTGAGTCGGACTCGGCGCTGCCGCCATTCCCCCCCGCGGCGGCGCAGGGGGCGGAGCCACAGGGGATGGCGTAGGTGGAGCACATGCAGCTCTTCCTGGTCTCCTCAGAGACCACCTCCTGCAAGGTGTGCTGCTCCTCTACTTTGAAAATGCTCTGTTGCTCTCCATGGTCCTCGCAGATCCTGGAAGCACAGGAGGGTCAGGGTTAGAAGGGCTATGCTAGCAGGACGGCACACTCATTCCCTTCAACCTTTGTGTTCTGCTCATTTGAACTGTGGACAGTGTGAACTCGATGTGCTCAATCACACAAAGCGGACACAGCTGCCAAGGAGATAAGAACAAACTCTTATTACAGCTATATGAATCATTCAATAACTATAAACAGACCATTATATAACAGGGCAATAACATCAGTATTGCTCAATCTAATAAAATGTTAACCATACATTTACAAAAAAACACTCTCTTATTGGGTTGATCCAATCCATTGATACAACTATTGCTGTTGAGGTGTTTACTTTAGTGAGGATAAAGAGACCTGGCTACAAGCTAGCAACACAACAGGCTCAAACGTGTCTTAAGGTTTGATATGTTCATACAATCTTACAGGTGTCGTTGCCCTAATCCTTACAGGAATGTGATACAGTTTCCAGCAGACAGTGTCGTGCACACACCCATTTGTCAATACATAAAGCGCTCGTGTTTCACAAGCATTTTGTTTCAGCCAATTCTGCCATCATGCTGCCATTCCAGCAAAAGATGAATTCAGAATCTCATTTAGATTTGATTGTGAACTTGTGGATACTGTTTTGCACATGCATAAATAAAAGGCATTTGTCTGAAAATTAGAAAAGATGTACGAGGGGTTTCAAGCATACAGAAGTGAAGCTAGCCAAAAGGGAAAGCTAGTCTCAAATGACACAAAGCAGTTGACAAATCAATCTTTGCTTAAATCTAACTTGTCATATCAAAACCCCACTACCTTTTCCACGATTTTATGTACAATCGTTCACAAAGGAGTGGGCAAATTGAAAAGTCAACCGTCTTGCATCATTGTCAAGGAACGCCACTGAGTTCCAGCTGTGTAATATGTCAAGAACACAGGTTGTCAGGCAGAACTCTGAGGGGAACCATAACCAGCCAAGGACATGGGACTGTAAACTAGCACAACACAACCAGAAACTACAAGAACATTACTGGCATCTGAGGAACTCCAGCCATTGCCGAGCCATCACATATTCTGAAAAGAAGAGGCAGAGTTATCATGGAACAACAATGAAGTGAAGAGAAGGTCCTTCCCAACAGAACCAGGACCAAGCCCCAAACAAGACTGTCATGTGACCAGCTCAGCGATTATCAGCAATCAATCAGGGAGTGGAAAGTGATCCCAGATATGCAAGTCTATTGCTTACAATCTACTGCATATCTGGGGTAAAGGTCATGGATAAGACTCAAAGCGAAGCTGATTGCTGAAACAGGAGTCCTTGGTTAAGGTCAGACAGTTCTTTAGAGGAAGTGTCCAGTGTCTGGAGGAATCCAGTCAGCGATTTGCACTTTATATAAGTCCATTAAACTGGTTCTATCTGCCCCTTTCACGGTCAGTCACAAATTACATAATGAAAAAACAGGACATTGACTATGGTGGTTCATGCCAAGTGATTAAAATGTCAGTCTGCCCACATTATGAAAGCCTTTATGATCCAGTGTTCTCTGATGATTAAAGGCCAAGTATCAGAACAGTGCTTCTGGTAATCTGATGATCACAGTAGGGGAGGCCAGGTCAAGGGTGAGTCGTTTGACAAAAACTAGTAGAATTATTATTAATTTACAGTGTAAACAGACATAAAATTGTTTAACCCCAGGGCAGCAGGCTTCACTTACATAAGGGATGACATTGTTGGTTGTAAACAACCGACCTTCAAAGATCTATCCACCCTGGCCTGTCAGGCCATGGAGCCCCAAGGCAGGGCTGGCTGAGTGTCGGGTATCGTACCTGTCGTAGATGAGCCCGTCTATACCCTTCTCCCGGAGCGTCATCCTGTTGTCGTGGTCATTGTTGTCGTCACCCCAGCAGAACATGACCAGGCCTTTAGACTGGGCCACCTGGATGTGGCTCATGTCCTTCAGCAGCTCCTCAGCATGAGCACTGATACCCTGGGGGGGTGGAGGTGAAGGAGAGAGAGAGAGAGAGAGAGAGAGAGGGGGGGGGGGGGGTGGAGAGAGAGAGAGAGAGAGAGAGGTAGAGAGAGAGAGAGAGAGAGGTAGAGAGGGGGGGGGGGGGTGGAGAGAGCGAGAGAGAGAGAGAGAGAGAGGTAGAGAGAGAGAGAGAGGTAGAGAGAGAGGTAGAGAGAGAGGTAGAGAGAGAGAGAGAGAGAGAGAGAGAGAGGGCAGAGGCTCAGCCACTGAAGTGAAGTTCATAACAATCTCAAGACAGAATGACAAACGTCTAGTCACGGCATGGTTCCTGTGACGTTGGTTTGTAGCTGCGGCTCTCACCAGGATGTTCTCGCTCTGGGCGAAGCTGATGGCGATCTGGGTGGTCTGGCAGCGGACGTCCATCATCTCTGGGTATTGCTCAGAGATGCCCTGGGTGAGGAACAGGATGGGGTACTTGTTCTGCTTCTGACGCACCCTGGGCAAGGGAAGAGGTGGAAGGTTAACGTTTTGACCGGATGTTTAACAACACTTTGTCACACGTGTAGGTTGTAGTTCTGTTGGGAGTTGTAGTTTTATACGCGTACATCCAGACAGAGGACAAGAGCAAGTACATTAAACGTGATACAAGGTTCAAATATTTTATATAACAGGAACATCTAAACTAAGATGTGTGTGTGGTGAGTCCGGTGAGGTCATTACATGGTGCAGACGTCAGGGTCAAAGCAGGAGAACAGGATGCGTCTCTTGCCAGCTTTCTGCAGCACGCAAGACAGGATGGTGTCCAGGAACAAGTTCATGTTGAAGTACGATGACACGTTCCCATCCCATGTGCCGTCCTGTCAACCACACGTTACACATACGTCATGTAACACCCAGTACCACACACAGTCCTGTTCATGTAACACCCAGTACCACACACAGTCCTGTTCATGTAACACCCAGTACCACACACAGTCCTGTTCATGTAACACCCAGTACCACACACAGTCCTGTTCATGTAACACCCAGTACCACACACAGTCCTGGTCATGTAACACTCAGTACCACACACAGTCATGGTCATGTAACACCCAGTACCACACACAGTCCTGTTCATGTAACACAATACCACACAGTCATATTTCAACATAAGTCCAAACAACAACATAAGTCCTTTCTAGTTTTGGACTTTGCTGACTATATCATAAATAAGGGTTTTTCCTCAGATCAGCAGATAGGCTGGTCTGGTTCCTTGGCTCCACCCACCTTTAATTGGCAGATCCACTTCAGCTCAATGTTGAATCCCACATTTTCAGGGACAGCTTGGAAAATCTGGCAAAGGGATATAAAAACATGAAATAAAAGATCTATGAATAACAAGGACACACAAGTTATGACGCAAGAAAAGGTTGGTTTAGATGTCAGATCTCCACCCCAGTGAGCCATGGAGAGATACTTACTTGAGAGAGAGAGGGGAAAGGCTGGTGCTCGTCCACTTCCTCCTCGTCATCCAGTAAATCTACGGGCATTACCAACCACAGTTAAACCACACAGTCTAGCTGCTTTCTATGAATGTACTTCCTCAGTCATATCACATGACTTTCCCATGATGTGAGGAAGGGACATGCTGTAGGCAACTAAATATTTGCGTAATTAACATTTGGATCCATGCCATTCTCTCATCTTAGCAAATTCCTAGCCTTGGGGAACATGAGATGATGAAAGAACAAGCTGCAATAAGCTTGTAACTAGTGCAGTGTGAATGAGCTAGCCTGTTGAGGCGGCATGCAGGAATATGAGAGTGAATCACACTGAGGAGTAAGAACCTGTACCTTTGGGGTCGTTGACTTTCAGGGCAGTGGCATGGACAAGCTGTGAGAGACAGAAACATTGGTCTTAAATGAATACTAACAACATACAAAACAGGAAAGTAGATTCCTTTACTGGATGTTCCACTGTGTCATACTAACATACCTTGAGCATCTGCAGTTGATCATAGGTCAAGTCCTTCACTGGAACCTCCAACAGCTCCAGAGAATGTTTGTCATTTTTCTGTAAATTTCCCCAGAGGGGAAACAGTAAATTCAGTACATTCAGCTCATAAAACGAACTTGATTCAGTCACACATCATCTGTGGATGATTTGGAAGTGTTGGATTTCTAGACAACATCAAGCAGTACCATGGGGGTCAGATGGCTGAGCGGTTAGGGAATCGGGCTATTAATCAGAAGGTTGCTGGTTCGATTCCCGGCCGTGTAAAAATGACGTTGTGTCCTTGGGCAAGGCACTTCACCCTACTTGCCTCGGGGGGGAAAGTCCCTGTACTCACTGTAAGTCGCTCTGGATAAGAGCGTCTGCTAAATGACTTAATGTAAATATGGAGGTGTTTTTACCTTCTTGCTGGAGATGCAGCAGGTGAGGTCATGGTAGACTATGGGGATGGAGTCCTTGGACAGATGGACATCAAACTCCACATAGGCAGCCCCCTGCAGACAGACCAGCAACACAAACACTTACCCTGTGTTCACACAAAGCTAATTATTCACACGAATGAAGCGAAATGTTCTAACCCTAACCAACTGCTTTTTTTTGTTGTCAACCATGACAGAAATTAAGACTATAAAAAGGAATACGAAGTAGTGTGGTATAAGAGAGGACGCCGAGAGACTGCTGCAATACTCTTGCCCTCCATTTCTTCTCAAATGTCAGTGACATCTCAACATTGATCAACTTTAGCGACACACAAATATTTGAGCTGTGAACACAGCATTTGAGAAATGGATACTTCCAGCTCACGCTAGACACTAAGAAGGTGCATATGTAAATGATACGTTTCAAAAGAAGAAATCCATATTCCCATGAAATGTATGCGATTCTTCTGCCGTCTTACTTACGTGGTTGGCAGCACTTTTGAAGGAGGCGACTGTGTTCTCCCTGATTTTGTGGTGTCTGAAAAACAAAAACATAAACAGGAAAATCTAGAGCACAAGCCGGTCCAGGTCAGGATGAAACGAGAAGCCGCATTCCAACCCTGACCCCTAGTTCCCATGTCTCGACACGCCTTCCCAAGTCATAAAAGCTCTTAAGCCCTAGAGGTCCAGCTGTATTGTGTGTGTGCTTATGATAATAATGTGGTAATGTGTGCATATATCTGGGTCATGCGTGTGTGTTTAAATCTTGGTAGTGTGCGCATGCGTGTGATCAACTCACTTGGCAGCATGTGAGCTTCCAGCTCCCCTGTGCCCCACATCAAGCGCACTCCTCTTCCTCCAGTACTTAGTGAAGGAGGAGTTCATGTCACACTGCATTCCCTGGATAGGCCTGATCACCAGGTAGTCCACTGGAACAGACCACACCCAAACCACACACACACACACACACACACACACACACACACACACACACACATTAGAGCTCAGGTCACACAGCAGTATGTTTGTGTTTACACAGGTAAATGGTACAGGGCAGCATGAACTGCTCCTTTGTTTACATTACGAGCTCGCAAGCAAATTCCAGAACCCTGAACAGCATGACATCAGCCTTTTAACAACAGATGGATACGACAGCAGGCCCATGAAGTGTGTGAGTAGGACCAGCAGTACCGGTGTAGGACCAGCAGTACCGGTGTAGGACCAGCAGTACAGGTGTAGCACCAGCAGTACAGGTGTAGCACCAGCAGTACAGGTGTAGGACCAGCAGTACAGGTGTAGCACCAGCAGTACAGGTGTAGCACCAGCAGTACAGGTGTAGGACCAGCAGTACCGGTGTAGGACCAGCAGTACCGGTGTAGGACCAGCAGTACAGGTGTAGGACCAGCAGTACAGGTGTAGCACCAGCAGTACAGGTGTAGCACCAGCAGTACAGGTGTAGGACCAGCAGTACCGGTGTAGGACCAGCAGTACAGGTGTAGCACCAGCAGTACAGGTGTAGGGAACAGCAGGCCGTCGCACACGTCTCACCTCGGACTTTGCCGATGGTCTGCCTGGAGTTACGTCCCATGATGGGCAGAGTGGCCACACCGTGGTCCGTCCCGACCTCCACGAAGGAGGATGATAGGAGGCAGGCCGTGCCCACGTGCCCAGGGTGGGTATCGCCCGGCACAACGTGCTCTCCTAGGTCCTCCTGCGGGCGGAGGGGGTAGGGGTCGTTACCGTACCGATGCTGAGGTGAACACCCACTGGCTCGCATTCATAAAAATCAGCTGCCGTGTTTCCAAACACATTTCAGACAGAGTGAGGCTTTGACGCTAGTTTGAAGCACCCTTCCGCATGGATGCATGGAGGATGGCGACAGCTATAGGGCCAACTGGCCAATCACAGAGAGTGATGACGGGGAGGAGGGGGATTACCTCAAAGAACTCAAAGGTGAGCTCCAGGTTGTCGGGGTCCATGGTGACGATGCTGTACTCGGTCCACTGGGAGGGCTCCACGGCGTAGCCACACTCGGGCTGCGAGTGGCGAGACTTGTAGCCGTCGCGGCTGATCAGACTGATCTCCAGGGTGGGGGTCATCTTGTGCCAGATGGACGGGGACAGCTCTTCCTCCTCATCTTCCTCCTCGACGCCCTCCAGCATCAGTCTGATCCTGAAGGAGAAGCAGACAGGTGGAAAAGTCAAAAAAAAAATATTGTATTTTTTTTATTTTTTATATTATCATTTATTTGTATGCTCTTTTGTCTCATCTGTTGCATGCATGTTTCCCATGTATGTGTGAATCACTGAGAGGCATTGAATTTCGTTCAGTCAGGTCACGGTCATGCACAGTGACAATGAAGGTATTGATTTATTGACTGATTGATTGATTGATGAGGACAGGAGGATTACAGATGGTGTGCTTTCCTGTTCTGTGGTAATGTTAGAGTAGCTTTGAAACTATTCCTACAAAAGCTGTGGGCATTTATTGATCTGCATCCTCGACAATTTAATTCCTGAGAGACAGTCCGATTAAAAGGACTTTCAGTGAGCTGTCTTGTACCTGAAGCGGGACTTCTTGTACTTCTTCTTGGTGATGGACACCGGAGACTTCTTAGAGTAGTGCAGACGCAGCCGGATCTCAGTCTGGCATGTCAGCCATCCGGAGTCCACACATTCTGACCCATCTATAAGGAAACAGGCAGGCACGTGTGAGCAGAGCATGACACAAAATGGCTGCCAGGGAATGACGATGCATTTACCCTGCGACCATGTAAAGAGGATCTATGGGAGACAGAAGCACTGTTATTCAACCACATTATCTGAACCGGGGAGACACAGGCAAAGTCATGTCAGATAGTGGGTAGTTGTCCATGATAAAACAACCTCAACAGTTACAATGGGTGATGTGTTTTACATGTTATCTGTCGGGATTTTTGTTCTACTTCAGAGCTGATATATATATATATATTCTGGATGTATGACCATCTTATGAACCTTTAACCTTAAATGAGTGGATTCCAAAGTACTTGCTAACTTCAATATATATATATATATTATCATTATCTCCACCATGTGGAGATAATGTACAATCTGCAATTTACAGGGAAAAATTCACTGTCAATCATTTAATGTCATATTTCTCTGTAATATAATAGATGGAAAAGGTTTATCTCAAGCCTGAATATCTTAAATTGACTTACTGTGAAATCCAAACTGTCCATCGTCGATAGCAAGGAGTGGCTCTGTGATAGAGAGAAACTAGCATCATCAACAAGATACGTGCCATCCTCCTACACTGATCCTGCTTCTGGGCACAAACCACAACTGAGCAGTATTCAGAGGTAACTCATTCTTCATCCTCAGCTCAAGTTAAAACTGATGAACAATGTGCTTTGAAGCATGTTGGTATGTTTTTTTTTTCAAATGAGCACTATTGACAACTGTTTGTTCTGAATTGGGTATGACTCCTCAGTTGTGCAACGGTTAGTGAGATTATGAGTGTTATTAAGCACACTCCAAGCCATTGGTGGATATGGATGGGTATTTAGTATATTTTAGAAAAACATAATTACAATCTAACCCATCATACATTCAAGAGTGATTACTAAAAACTTTCTGTAAACACAAATAAATCATTCATGGATTATATTGAAAACAACATGTGTATACTTAATTAAAATAAATCAAAACGGTGAACAGTATTGGAGGACCATGGGAAAAATGGATCATCAAGCCTATTCGGAATGAGCTTTGTTTCTAACACAATGGTGTTTAAACTAAGGGGATTTATCTAGCAGCCACATCCACTAGTGTTTCCTCTCTGTAACGCAGAGCTTTCTGGATAGTATAACAAAGCTGCACCTCGGACACCCAGTGAATCGACAGACCCTGCCCCCCCCTTTAATGTGCTCCCACTGAGTGCGACCTCCAGTACACAGGGGAAATACTGGGTGTGGGTCAAGGAACCTGAACACTGAAGCAGGTTACCCACTTTCAGATGTACATGCATACAATTGGAGAGTTATGGCTCAGGGGTAGAGTATGTCACTGTAAGTCGCTCTGGATAAGAGTGTCTGCTAAATGACTAAATGTCATTGCAAATCCAGAGATTGCAGGTTCAACACCCCCCCCCCCCCCCCCCCCCATAAATAATCTGCATTCACACATTGTCTGACTGATAAGAGTGAGGAGGATGATAGTGGACCACATGTAGGTCATGAGGGACAACCAGCTGCTTGGACTAAGCGGAGGAGGCCAGTGGCTCTACTAGGGGTGTTGGAAACTTTGGGCCAAAACAAACCGTGCACTGTTCTGGTGCTATACCTGTGGGGCTCATCGCGCGTGGTTGCTGATGGGTCTCCCATTTAAGGACTATGACCTGACAGGGACCACCTGCACTCTGAAAATTGTTTAGCACAGTGTTAAGGTCATGAAGGACAGTCGCTTTTTACTGAAGTGATAATGAGCAGGAGTCATCCCCCAGACCCAGTCAGACATTATTGGTTGAAATCTGAAAAGTGGATTCCAATGGTCAAGAAGAAAAAAAAATTGTTAGTGTTCACGGCTCCCTACAGGCTAGGAAATGAGCTTTAGGGGTCCGTTCGAAACTCAAATATCCCCTCTGAAAGGGACGTCTGCTTTATAAACAGGCAACAGTCTAGTCTGAGGAAACACGTAATATATTTCACCCTCATGTCAATTTGAATGCCTGATGTGCGTGTTGCTCTGTGTGTGTGTGTGTGTGTGTGCGCGCGTGTACAGTTCTTGGCATGTAGCCTAGACTAGCGCAGCACTATATAACACAACCTCACGTGTTCAGATTAGTGGACGCCAGCTGTCTGTTCTGAGAACTACAGTAACTGAACTGGGGACAGCTTGTACAGACCAAACACAGATGGCAGGAAAGTGAGATAAATACTTGATGTTATGATCTTAGAAGCAGTTCTATCTTCATAGGTTATAATGCTAGACTTACACTGGACAACTTAGAATGGTTAGGAGCGTAATGCAAAAACCCTGTAAACCTTGTGAAGTTGGCACGGTAATAGGCCAATTAATCCTTTGACAATTTGATCGGACAATCTGACAGGTTATCAATACCGTCTCGTCCAAGCACAGAGGGATAAAAATAACATTGCAAACATATCTATAATCAATAATGGGAAAGAACACTGCATCAATCAACCTGTACAATTCAAAATTCACTCTAAACCAGTTAATAAAGAAACACGTCGACATACTTAATAGTAAAACAGCACAGATGTAGAATTTTACATTTTATGTCCATTAAAACATTAATACATTAGTACCAAAAATACATAGTTCCCAAAAAACCTAAAGATATTCAACTCACCTTTGACTCCAGGAAGTATCCCTTGAAGTAGCGATAGTTGAAAACAGCACCCCGGGGAACACAGATGGTCTTTTTCCATAAAGTGCTTGTAAAGGCAAGGGTAAACATGTTCATTTATTTGAGGTCCACAGCTAACTGAATTATACATTGATCCAATGTTCTAGAACAAGTGGATATGCTTTGTTTTTGGTTAGAGGATTACATATTTACCCATCATTGTCATCCTGCTGAAGAGTTAAAGCCTTCTGGTAGCTCCAGCACCCAAGCGCCTCACAGCTTCCAACTACAGCTATCAACTCACCTGTTAGACACACAAGGAACCCTATGAATATATTTTACAACGCCAAACTACACATACAAACCAGTTCTGGCTCTCGCCAAGTTATGTTAAATGATCAGTTCTAGCAAGCTGGTTGTCCAAAATCTGATTTCCATTGCACCGTTGATATCAGGTCCGCCTAGCGCTCTCACTTGTGTTCAGGTTGCCTTACCTGGGGATGTTTCTCCCCTTACGGCCAAAGTCACTTGAGTGGTTTCCATAGTTGACAGGCACTGATTAAAAGGACAATTGAAGGCGCAAATCAGGCTGAACGTCCAGGAGCCCCACTGTTAATTAGAACATCTGCATGACATGTAACTGCATAAAAACATCGAACACATGATAGCTTGTCAGTATGATGTTTTAAATACAATACCTTGGCGGCTGAACCTGGATGCTGTGACTGAGGAATACGCTGGCAGCTACCGCACTGCGAATAGCTCGATGGGGAATTCAAGAGACATACGAGGTGGTCCCGGTGTTATTCAAATGAACACCGTCACGACCCGGTAACATGGTCGTGAGCTGTAGAACATTACACATGTCAGCAAAAACACAACCGAAACGCTTGGTCGACCAAATGAGTTGACTCTCACTTCCCTCCAGAGAGATGTAGTGGTGCTAGCTACCTACCAAGCTTTTAAGCCACCAAGCTATGTTCAATACTGAATCCAGACAGCACAATCGATGGCTCCGGCTCGTTCAGATCAAACCGCCCTACACCGGATTCGAAAACAAGCTAAACTAGAACTAGCATAGCTTGCTAGCGAACATCGTTGTTGACCACGTCAAGCAAACTGAGCGCCAACCAGTAGCTAGCTAGGTAGCATATCCTCCAGCTACTAGCTTCTCGTTTATCAATACAGCGAAATGTAAAGTCATAAATTTGATAAGGGAATGTAATAATATGGCTAGATAACAAAGACTGGTAATTTACCGATACGTAATCCATGTAGTTAACAAGGATATTCTGCAAGGTGTGGCGATCTGACGGCAGAGATGTTGTTGACGTCCTATCGCTGGTCTCTCCCTTTGTGGCTGAGCGCAGACTTTGTACAGTAATGCAGCACAAAACAAAGATGCAAAATGTCTTAAATGTGTACGAGATGTATAACTCCAATTAATTCGGTGAACAACAGACAGTCTTTCTTCATCTTTGTATTTTGAATTAAGAGATAGTAAAGTGAATATCAACAGTAGATATTGTTAATATAAATATACTAGAAATAGCCAATAGCCGGAAATCTTAATCAACAGCCACATTAAGTCATTAACACAATCAGCCTAACTTAATCACCTTAGCAAGACTTATAGGACTCGTGTCCAAATAAGACTTGGACTCTAGATCCCTCAGGTCATTTGGGACTGGTCTGTTTCCCAGTTCCCCAGAGTTAAAACAAAACATAGTCAAACAGCATTTAGCTAGTCTTTAGTTTACCATTGCTTTATTTTGCAAACCCTGCACTTTAAATTGTGCTTTTTAAATGGTATTTAAATGCTTGTACTCTTACTCTTTTATCCGTTAATTTAAATGTATTTTCATGCATTATTTGTAAAATCCTGTTTTATTGTATGCTTTTACCTGATTACATTGTGCATGAAATGTGCCATACAAATGAAGTGCCTTGCCTAACTATTTATTAATTATTTAAATGATTTAAAAAAAGGATGATTTTGCAGTTATAGTGTTAATGAAGTGATCATTCACATGTCTGACACTTTAAGCATAAAGGGATAAATAGACAAAACATTTACTGTATATTATTGCCCTATATCAGCTCTGTGATGTTTTTGTGTCAAGGCCACAATATTCATTTTGTAGTCATTATGAAAGTATTAAAAGGATCATTATTGTTTCTCTTCACACTAAGTCTGTATCTGGCCATTGTGGAATAGTGAAATCTTCATAAATGTCGAACTTATGTATTGCAATAAAAAGTGACTACTTACAGTAGTACATTTTGTTTTGTTCATCCAGAATGCAAAACTGCTATTCTGAAGCAGCAGGTTAGCACCTGTTAGCCATCCATCAAGTTTAATTCTGTGAGTCTGTATAGAGTGCTTGGTGCATCTTTGCTTACAAGTTCACATTCAACAGCTTGTGAAGAAATATTTTACCAAGAAATATTTTATTTTGGTTCAGAGGTGTGTTGTGTGAACTTTCAGAATGACATGACCTCTGAACTTATGTTCACAGATCTGTAGCTTGGTTTTACAAAGTCAACTGAGCTGGCATCCATTTACACAACAGCGTTACAGTGGTGAAACATTCACTGGACAGAACTGTAGCTTGTGGCTGTGTATGTGTGTGTAAAGGCTAAAAACGCACCTGTTCCGGGAGTACAACGGTACTTAGGAAAGATTTGTTGGATCAGATGTTAGTTTATTTCCTCCAGGAACACAATAACACTTATTGAGGGACTTGTTGCACTTGTTGGTTAGGCCTAATTGTAACTGGTTTAACTACTTGTACTGGCTGTGAATTATATTATTGTTGTTTGCTTTCCTCCAGGTACACTCTGGGCACTTTCGATCTTGTCGTTTAATTGTAACTTGTTGCTACATGCTCTTCTGGTTCCACCCATTGGCACTTATTTGCTTTTCACATTGTATGCTTCATGTTTTGGCTGCCCGCAATGTTTGGGCTATCTCGTTGTTTATGATCCTTGACCTTTGCACTTTTTGTAAAGCTCTCTCTTGTAAGTCGCTTTGGATAAAAGCGTCTGCTAAATGACTAAATGTAGGCCTAAATGTAATGTATTTGTGAGAATGTTTTTGACTGTGTGTGCGCTCTCTCCCAGTTCCTCGAGGACCTGTGACCCTCCTAGAACAGAGCGACAGGGTAACTTCAGAAACATCCAGAAGGGAATGTGTCGCATTGGAATTTCATTTATTTGTACACGATGTCCTAATAACAAGGGGAACAAATTCTCAGAAAGACTCGAAGTGAGTCAAAGTTAGTCTATAGCCCCCTCTAGTGTTAAGATGGAGTATTACAAGAAAGGAGATCTATAGTATTGGACGGATTCAGGACATCTAGGGTTTAATATTGATGAGGACAATGACGAATGTATGTGAAATGTTTTCAAATTAATTTAGATTAGTTAAGTTGTATTTAGTAATAATAACTTTTAAGACATTTCCATGCAGACCCACAACAGAGGTATTGAGATAACAGATAAATCACCATTGAATCTGAATCACTCTGATTGTAAACACCAAGGTCCAGGTATGCAACATAGTGGGTAAAAAAACCGTACATGTAATATTTATGTAGACAACACAAAGAGCTAGTGCTAGCATTATTGAGTTCTCCAGTGGATTCCTGTGTTCACCCTTGTCTTTTTAATAACCCCCAGAGGGACAGCACCAAGCCCCTCGTCAAGTCCCAGTGAGAGAAAAATATGGTTTCAGGACACAGTATCCTGGGTAGTGTTTTGAAGAAAATATCTGCTGCAATACTCCTTAGTCTCTGTGTGTG
Organism: Thaleichthys pacificus; assembly: GCA_023658055.1. Taxonomy (NCBI): domain Eukaryota; kingdom Metazoa; phylum Chordata; class Actinopteri; order Osmeriformes; family Osmeridae; genus Thaleichthys; species Thaleichthys pacificus. The sequence continues at coordinate 15,720,282 of CM042869.1, read as the reverse complement.
CTCTTTAAGTACCATACAATAAATTGGAGAGAGGTGCAGGAGGTTGAATATAGGCTATTGTGTAATAGAGGGCTCGATACTTAACACTGGATCAGTATCGGCTTGTGGTTGCTGCTGCAGGGGTCTGAGAGGCTGGTAAAGAGAGTGTGTGTGTGTAAAAGGAGGAGATAGAGAGATGATTGGTCGGAGAAAGAGAGAGAGAGGGCAGATGAAGAGCTAGCATGATGTTATGGGGAGACTGCAGCATAATGCATATTTTATCTCTTCTGACAGCTGCTCTCACATCCACAGTGTTGCTGCGTGTGGAACTCCGATTCCACTGCTGGAAAGCCAACACCGACCGGTTGTCGTTTTGTCATCATAGTACATCAACACACAGACATTGCGTAATTTGTCAATAGAGCTCCCCTTATGTAAGCAAATCACTGACATCATGTTTTTACATTTAAAAGGCATTGAATACTTAATATTGAAATTTAAACACCACCCAATTTGTTGGTTTTGAATTCACCTCTTTAGAATTTATATATGAATTATTTTCAATTGGATCCGATTTTTTTTTTAACAATAAAATACATTCATATTTACATTTTAAAGAGGTGAATTGTGCTTCATGATGAACCTTCAAACTGTAGCTCAGGAAATCTGGGCCTTCAGGGTGTTCATTCAAGTTCAGCACTGAATCCTGTCTCTCATTTGTTTCCATCCTATCATAAAATATGCCAAGCTTCAGATAGTTGGCAGCTTTTAATGAACAACCCCCCTCCTGTAAGGCACAGAGGTAAGGATAGCCATTTCCATGGAGCTCGTTCACGACACATTCCAGCAATTAATTAATAACAATACATGAGCAAAACATCCTGAACTGTCATCAAACCACAGGATTATCTCCTAACCTTTCTATATAAGGTTAAATAAGGTTAAAACGAATCATCACTGTGCTCTGAAGAGACCATCAGTGTTTTAAGCCTGCAATCACACCTCCATCTAGTGGTCTTAGATGTATACAAACAACACACATACACGCACACACTTCAATTTATGACACATGTTAATATAATCAGTGAGATCTTATTCTATTTAAGATTAATAATATAAAGGTATAAGTACGTCATACAAAAAGACAAATAAAGCTTCTTGTCCCAGGATGACAGACAGTCAACCACATCTGCTGATGGTGAAGTCAAAGCTATTCCAACTGCAGGAGAAAACTAGTTTATCACCACCATTAGCATTCAAATCAGACCACAATCTGGGTGTTATATAAATCTGAATCAAAGAACGAAATCCCTCTCTATGCACCCAACTTTGAAGCTGCATTGGTCATATAAGACCAGATCTTAGAAAGAGGGAAAAACAACCTCGACATGTGTTAGCAGACAAGCCACTCTTGTGTAGTCCTCTCCTGTCTGGTCCCCACAGACAGGAGATCCAACTGGACCCTCACAGATCACAGGAATTGCATTCCTCCCAGCGGTGCCTGCTGCCTGTCAGAGCTGATTTAGGAGACTGAACAGAGAAGTGGATGAGGTGAAGAGAAAAGGGTGAGGGGAAGACAATCTATGTACGATTAAGGGCTCTGCACATACATGTAGACACATACACACGCAAGCACACGCACACGCACGCACACGCACACACACAGTGTCTCTTTCTGTTGCTGTTCGAGAGTGCTGCAGTGTGTTGAAAAAGTGCAGGCGTTGTTTTCTAGTGTGAGTATAAACTCTGCAGCGAGCCCAGTTTAATTTCCTTTGAAAGCAGTGTGAAGAGATGCCACAACTGATCCCCAGTCCCTTGCCTCGGTCTAAGCCCTGACAATTCCACTACATAATGTGTTTGATCACATACAAAATGTCCACCCTCTGACTACCGTACATACTTTTGACAGGCTTTAAAAAGGAGGATAGGCAGATAAACTGATAAAGATCGTCAAAGTAAAATTACTTTTCCCGAGGTAGCTCTCTCAGAGAAACGTACTTGCTTGTTTTTTTGTTGTCATTCATGTGGGCAATTCAAGAGAGCAAGTGAAGCCATTTTGCTATGCAATGTTACAAGTCACAGCTTGGATGATTTTTGGTCACTTTAACCATAAGCAAATTGCCTCAGTCCATCCAGAGAGAGAGAAAACAAGAATGGGAGAACACATATGACATGGGAACTGAGAAACATTTGGTATCTGGGATGTTTTGGATGATGATGATAAATTTGGAGGTTTTATTTGCCAAATGTAGCCCCTCAGACTCAAATCCCTTTTAAAGAACATTTAAATGGATTGTTTTGAGGATTCCTCTAGACAACATTGCTTATTCCTTTTCACCAGAACCCACCATAATCTTGACCACTCATCAAACAATTCCAAACTTTTATTTCTCGTTGAACTGAGATGAAGTATAAAGAACCACTATAGATGATCAATGTCCCAATACTGTTCTGAAACCACACCACATGAAAAATAAGCAAAAAAACGATGTTTATCTCTGCAAGCAACACCTTGGGAGGAGCTCCTTGTGTGAGGATGGTGTGACTAGATGTTTTCTCTTGACTGACAGCTGAGCACATTGTGAGCAGGAGGAGAGAGATCTGATGAGGGACAGATGGATAGAGATTGATAGGTGCCCCTGGGGGGACCTGGAGCTCTCTGCACCACACGTCTATCTCTATAAGGCCCCAAGCCCTCCAACAGAGCAAAACCACATCACAGGGCAGATGACCACAACAACAACCTGAGAAGACAGGCCCTCTATGTTGAAAACCAAAGTGATGTCAACTTCAATCTGTCCAAAAGTTTAGTTATCCTTACAAAGAGGGATTTTTCCATCCTCGTCTACCAATTCAAATAATCGCAATGCTTCCAACACTCGCTTTGTTGTTCAAGCATCCCCTTTTGACAACTCTTCATTTTCCTACTTTTCTTCCTCGCTTTCCAATACATACACCTTTCATGTCCAATTCAACGGTACAGGGACAGTTTGGTAGCTAGAACATTTAGCACAGCCATGCTAGGTAAACAGAAAATGGTTTAGGGATTCTTTGATCAAAGTAGTAGCTTGAGGTGTTTTTTTTGTAGGTGTCTGTTATTTCCTGTAACAGAGCATCCTGTGTTTCCTTCTACCTGAGGTCCGTGCAGCCCCTGGGTTATACAAAACACTTCAGACTTACCAGCCAGGGAATCTGATGAGTCACACATTTCACTTGGGGCACAACCAGGAATATGAAAGTATCTGGAATATGTTCATCAGTATTTACCGCATGTTTGGTAAGATATACAGTCCAGCGTTCATCACAAAGTATACATGATTGGGGGAAGGAAGACAACATTAATGAGTGTGGATGGATGTGGGGCCAATGAGATTTGGTTCAGGTCAACCTTTCAAACATAACGATCGGATCAATTGGATTTCCAGAAGAGCTGGGCTAAGGTCAGTTTAACCTTTTAATTGGGGGGGGGGGGGGGAGCTTTGTGACCATTGGCAGATTCTCCACCTCAAATGACACTAATTCTCAGAGCCTGGAGCTTGGAGCTTAACAAAATCACATTTCTCTCCTTCTTTCTGTCTCTGGTCTCCTCACACTGTCCAGCCTCCCAGGCCTTCTTCCCCCCTCCTCTCCTCACACTGTCCAGCCTGCCAGGCCTTCTTCCCCCCTCCGCTCCTCACACTGTCCAGCCTCCCAGGCCTTCTTCCCCCCTCCTCTCCTCACACTGTCCAGCCTCCCAGGCCTTCTTCCCCCCCTCCTCTCCTCACACTGTCCAGCCTCCCAGGCCTTCTTCCCCCTCCTCTCCTCACACTGTCCAGCCTCCCAGGCCTTCTTCCCCCTCCTCTCCTCACACTGTCCAGCCTCCCAGGCCTTCTTCCCCCCTCCTCTCCTCACACTGTCCAGCCTCCCAGGCCTTCTTCCCCCTCCTCTCCTCACACTGTCCAGCCTCCCAGGCCTTCTTCCCCCTCCTCTCCTCACACTGTCCAGCCTCCCAGGCCTTCTTCCCCCCTCCTCTCCTCACACTGTCCAGCCTCCCAGGCCTTCTTCCCCCCTCCGCTCCTCACACTGTCCAGCCTCCAAGGCCTTCTTCCCCCCTCCGCTCCTCACACTGTCCAGCCTCCCAGGCCTTCTTCCCCCTCCACTCCTCACACTGTCCAGCCTCCCAGGCCTTCTTCCCCCTCTCCACTCCTCACACTGTCCAGCCTGCCAGGCCTTCTTCCCCCTCCTCTCCTCACACTGTCCAGCCTCCCAGGCCTTCTTCCCCTCTCCTCTCCTCACACTGTCCAGCCTGCCAGGCCTTCTTCCCCCTCTCCTCTCCTCACACTGTCCAGCCTCCCAGTCCCTCTTCCCCCCTCCTCTCCTCACCTGTCTCTCACACTGTCATTTGAACTGGATGTGCTGAAAGGTCACTGAAGGATGGGTTTGGCCCGATTGAAAAGGCCTCTGCCATTGATGTTCCCTGTAATAGAGTAGGAAGGACAACAACATGAATTAAAGTGATTAAATCTGTGTGGACTGTCACATGTGCTTAGCTCTGTATCAGAATAATGATCTGGATGTGGTGAGTCTGAGAGGCTGGGAAGACAAACAAAATTAATAAAGTACATATTTCAACTGCTTGAATTGAATTCTTCCCTCCTTGCAGTTTTCACTTCTTTCCTTTCTGTGAGAATGGATTAAATAGAGCTAACGTCTGATGCATCAGCAGTGACACTCATGTGACAAGGAGATTGGGTTGTCACAGAGCACACATCCATCTTGCCCTCTTTCTCTGTTTACTTGTTTGTTTACTGCAACACACCTTAGAGAGATGCAAAGGGTAATACTCTGTGCTACAGCATTCTCTAACACATGTGTGAAGCATTCACTGCCAGTACTAGGGAAGTCTGGGCCTCCCTGCTTAGGTTGCTGCCCCCGCGACCCGACCCCCGGAAAAGCGGCAGATGATGGATGGATGGATGGATCACTGCCACTACACTGTAGTCTTAACTTGCATTTTCACAAGTGGTCTGGCAGTAAGATACACAAAGTCTAATTTATAATAATAATACTATGTCTTTATGATCTAGCAAGATGAGCTGAGACAGTCCTGTGTGGTCGATTATGGAAACTAGCTGAGGGCCAGACAAACACAAGCTGCTGGAATAATTGGCTTCATATGAGACCTCTTCTCTTTGGGTGGGGAGGCTAATTCACAAGCAATTATGTGTGAGTTGAAACCAATACGCCTTTGAGAATCGAGAGTTTCACACATGAAGGATGTCAGTTTGAGGGGTTGGCATTTCTGCTCTAAGATCTATTACTGAATTTGATTTGCTATTGACTAATACTTTCTAGAGTGTTTATGCAATGAACACGTTTTGGTTTTATTTCTCAAACAGACTGAAGTAATGGGGTCATGAGCACTCTTTTTCCTGTCAGATTTATTTAAAATGTACAGCAACCACGAAATTTACCAGAGGAGAGAAAGAAGGCTTTTATCTTATTTGAGTCCTGTTAGAACAGCGAAAATACATTTGTACTCATGAATAAAAAATAAATTTATGTGAGCCCATTCAGAATCCAAGAGCATTTGGCGTGCAGTAATATCCATGTACACATATGGGAAGATGTCTATCCTCCTAGATAATAAGCAATCGGGCAAATACTCAGCTGGCTCAGGTGAAATGAACTCCTCCTGACCAGCTGTGCTTTCCCAAGCACTAGTGTTGTGTGTAAGTCTAATATTGTGTATAATATTGTGTTAAAGGTGTCAGATCGATATTCCTGAGAGAGTTATGAAAGCCTTGGAGAGGAGGGCGATCTCGTCTGTCGCACATATGCAGCACAGCCACACTGACCTCATTAAAGCTGCATGAGCTTTCTCACAGAGCCACAGTCTGGAGAACAGCAACATGTGGACCCCTTGTAAACTCATGTTAACAACCAGAAGCTCACATGAAGACCCACATTCAATGTTAGCTCTTCAGGTGGTTTAACACGTTCAGCAAAGATGTGAAGCTTCAAGGTTGATCTCTACTGACTGAATTTGATTTCACAGTTAAAGGGTACACCACCATGAACAATATCTTCATCATTTGCAACAGTATTTAAGTTTGGTCACATCTTACCTTTGAGAAACTTTGGGTGAATCTTTGTTGAAATAACCGAGCATGATGGGACATTTGTCTGATGACCACAGATCTCATTTTGTGTCCCAGATACACAATTCAGGTTTTCTCATTATAAAGCTCATTTAAAAGGGAATCATATTCAGTGTGAGTGATGCTAATGTTCTAACTAGAGAGGTGGATGGCGGCCCATGTAATTAACAGACAACATTGTAATCGGGCTGCAGTACAGCCTATTACACAAGACCCATTGCAAAATATCCAAATGCTTCACAATGGATTCTATCCTGAGTTTGTGGACCAATTCAATGGGCTTGATGGTTCAAATTCGACAGATTGTTAATTTCTGTATTTGGGGATTGGGACTAGTGCTGGAGCGAAGGGACTATAACAATGAGTATTACAAAGGTACAGACACGACGAGACGGCCTCTAATCGCCTCCTTCCTGAATGTATAATGCAGCAGCAGGCTTTGAAAACACACCTGCCCAGCTCATAATGACCCAAGCATGCAGGTTGGCTCCTCCCACTCACCACCGCTCTCTGTCTGACTTCATCAAATTGGCGTTAATCACACACTAATTTCCTAATTTATATTTACATCACCCATGTACAATTCTAACTACATCACACATATACGATTTAATTACATCGCACATTCTAGGATTCTAATTAGCAGTAATGACTCCGCAAAAATCATCTCCCATACAATTGAACGTCACAACAAAATAAAGGCACGTTGTGACCCCAGACAACCTCCTCCTCCGACTAACCCTATCCTTTGTGCCTGAATCCTCATGAAAGTCTCGCCCTCTTGAGCCGAAGCCAGATGCAACGTTCGGTCACAGTCGAGATCAAAGCTTAGAGAGCTTTCATGCTTTGATTTGATAGTGTGCTTTTATTGTGCCTTTTTGTTCCTGCATGTGAATGTTTATTAATGAAGGCTGTCGTTCGCAGGCTTGCTCACAAAGCCTGTCTGAACGCATTGAGCTCGTCTCTCAATCCCTCAACTGCCTTTAAGCGCTCTCTTTATGGGTGAATTAAATATTAATTAGGTTATCGCTCTCTCTCTCTCTCTTTTCTTTCTCTCTCTCTCTCTCTCTCTCTCTCTCTCTCTCTCTCTCTCTCTCTCTCTCTCTCACACACACACACATTTCTACACACATGCACAATGTTAGGCAATGCTCCTTATTTAAAATTTTAGAGGTGGTGCTCAAATATTTCCCTCTCTAGTGGACTCCTTGTTAAAGAGGAAATACAGTACAGCACTTTTTATACATAGTTTTCTCTTCCTTAAGAAAATGTTGTGAATATAGTTCACTTGTTCCTAGTTTTTTAACATTACGCCAAGACCAAATTAATTGAACCAGAGCACTGGTTGCTATAGGGACAGTTTTATGTTTATTTTTTTAAAGATCTAATTAATGTGTACATTATGCAGAGCCCAATGAGTCTTAAACTAAAAGTCAACAATCTCATTCAGTTCCATTCGCACAAACCACACACACACGTGTCTTGTCAAACATATAAACAAATGTTTACCGTTCAATTCAAACGAACTTTTTGATTATGTAAACAACTGTTATAGATGAGAAATCCCTATCTTTGGGTACTTGCTGGGGGTGGGGTAAATGACGCATGGTGAAGCAACCCACCCTCCCACGTGTTTTCGCCCCCACCTCTCTGAGCCTCCCCCTATCTCATAAAGCTCGTGCTGGAGCCTCCAACAAGCGCACCTCACTCAAGACTCCAACTACTGCAGGCGCGAGGACACCTGAGTTGGAGAGGACGAGTGCTCTGACTTTTAGCATGAAGTAACCGATTTGCTCGGAAACATTTGAGGAATTTTACTGCATCTCTTTCGAGATGAAAGCGGTGTTTGTTTTTACTGTGGTTGCGTCGTTGTTTACAGGTAGGCTACCTTTAACAGTAAATAAGTGTTTGATGCGTGTGGTGAGCATTTTTCAGCACCATGGATAGCGACACTGACGCTTGCAGGGACGTCCTCGATCCATTTGTGCTGTTCTTAGACCATTTATAGAACTATCCAAAACACCTTTCGAAATATATTTCGGATTTATGTAAGCTATTTTAACACTGTCTTACACGATGTGGTAACACAATTGCATTATCTTTATGATATACAGGAAATGTTGCTCATCCAGTCGGAAAAGAACGTCAGAGAGAAGACGTGGTAGGCATGGTTCCACCAACAAAATATATGTGCAAAAAATAACTGAATTGTTTTGCCTGATACAGTTAATTGGGGTGTTAATGACACATTTCATCTTGTATTGTATGCTTCAGATTTCAAGATGTTTAGTTGAAGTCCTTTCCAAAGCTCTTTCCAAACCCGACTCTCTGCCTCTAGATCAAGAATGCAAAGATATTCTGAAAGCAGGTAAATTGCTGGGACGGCATGAAAGTCATTATTCCCTAGAAAATAATAAATTAGCAATGTATTATTAATGCAAACCAGGAAAGATTCATTTATAACTTTTCACTTTCCGATGTATAACAAAGCTGCTTAGTGTGACTAATGCCACTCAGTTGTCAGCGATGCTCAGTACAGCTTGTTTCCAGATAGAGGGAGTCTCAACTGCATCTTGGCAATGAGCTAGTGATTTGAATAGATCACCGAAAGCATTTTCACTCTCTTTATGGACATAATGTTCAGATGAGTTTGAGCCAAACACTGCAGAAGCTCTATGGATTTCAGGTCTTTGAACCAACCCACCCATGTTGAGCAGGAATTTCTCACCAACAAACCAGATCATGTAATAAAGTTGACGTATTTATATGTTGAAGGAGTATGTCCTGCACCTTATACCCATGGGGTACCCGTATTAACTTTATCTGTGTTGTCAGGCTCCAAACACGCTCCTCTGGAGAAAAAGAGTAATGATGTGGACCTGACTCACGAAGAAGAAGAGCCTTTGGCCCAGGAAGCAGATGTGAAAGATATTGAGGCGCTCCTGAAATCTGTGGATGAGAAACGAGAGACACCGGAGGACGAAAGGAGCCAAGAGTCCTGGGGTCTGGATGAGGCCAAGGAGAAGAGATCAGAGAAGGAGGAAGATGCAGAGGTAGAAAAGCGATCATGGAGAGCTGGAAGGATCCACCAGAAGAAGCACAGACGCAGTGACGATGCCGCTGAGGAAGAACCGGATGAGTCCCGCAGCCAAGAGTCCTGGGGTCTGGATGAGGACAAGAGATCAGAGAAGGAGGAAGAAGAAGAGATTGAAAAGCGATCATGGAGACCTAGATACCAGAGGAAGCACAAACGCTCTGAGGAAGACTCTGAGAAGACATCAGAGAAGGAGGAAGAAGAAGAGATTGAAAAGCGATCATGGAGACCTAGATACCAGAGGAAGCACAAACGCGGTGACGATGAAGAACCGGATGAGTCCCGCAGCCAAGAGTCCTGGGGCCTGGATGACGACAAGGAGAAGAGATCAGAGAAGGAGGAAGAAGACGAGATTGAAAAGCGATCATGGAGACCTAGATACCAGAGGAAGCACAAACGCTCTGAGGAAGACTCTGAGGAGAGATCAGAGAAGGAGGAAGAAGAAGAGATTGAAAAGCGATCATGGAGACCTAGATACCAGAAGAAGCACAAACGCGGTGACGATGAAGAACCGGATGAGTTCCGCAGCCAAGAGTCCTGGGGTCTGGATGAGGACAAGAGATCAGAGAAGGAGGAAGAAGACGAGATTGAAAAGCGATCATGGAGACCTAGATACCAGAGGAAGCACAAACGCTCTGAGGAAGACTCGGAGAAGACATCAGAGAAGGAGGAAGAAGACGAGATTGAAAAGCGATCATGGAGACCTAGATACCAGAGGAAGCACAAACGCTCTGAGGAAGACTCTGAGAAGACATCAGAGAAGGAGGAAGAAGAAGAGATTGAAAAGCGATCATGGAGAGCTGGAAGGATCCACCAGAAGAAGCACAGACGCAGTGACGATGCCGCTGAGGAAGACTTGGAGGAGAACGAGGACAGAGAGAAGAGGATCTGGAAGCCAACCCACCGCTACCACCACAAGAAACACTATAAACGGGATGAGGAGGGTTCAGAGGAATTGAGGGAAGAACCGGATGAGTCCCGCAGCCAAGAGTTCTGGGGCCTGGATGACGACAAGGAGAAGAGATCAGAGAAGGAGGAAGAAGAAGAGATTGAAAAGCGATCATGGAGACCTAGATACCAGAGGAAGCACAAACGCTCTGAGGAAGACTCGGAGGAGAATGAAGATAGAGAGAAGAGAATCTGGAAGCCAACCCACCGCTACCACCACAAGAAACACTATAAACGGGATGAGGAAGATCCGGATGAGTCCCGCAGCCAGGAGTCCTGGGGTCTGGAAGACGAGAAGAGATCAGTGCAGGAGGAAGATGCAGAGGTAGAAAAGCGATCATGGAGACCTAGATACCAGAGGAAGCACAAACGCTCTGAGGAAGACTCGGAGAAGACATCAGAGAAGGAGGAAGAAGAAGAGATTGAAAAGCGATCATGGAGAGCTGGAAGGATCCACCAGAAGAAGCACAGACGCAGTGACGACCCCACAGAGGAAGACTCGTCGGAGGACGAGAGAGAGCGGGACCGGCAGGAGGCTATCAGGTACTACACTTCCATCATTCTAACTCATTCATCATTCCCAAATTTCTGTGACCATACGATCTACACTTAGCGAGAAGATGCTGTGATCTTCCCTGCTGACATACTTTGCGTGTGCTCACCTATTTGGCAGGTACCTAGCAGAGAAGAGAAGTGAGATGGAGAGAAACCTGCTAGGAGAAGGGGAGGTAATGAAGCGCTCTCCCTGGGCCTATCGGGGTTCCTACCATCCTGCTTGGTGGAAAAGGACCACAGAGACACACACAGCACCCTCACACAAGGTCCACACGTTATCTCCAACTCTTTCCTAATTCATTTAGTCATTACAGTGGACAGTTGTTTCAAACTATGACGAAGATCATTCGATCTGTTCAGAGACAGCTGGGCAAGCTGCTGAGCTATAATAATATCCAGCCAGCCAATCAGAAGTAGAGGAGAGTAGGAAGAGAAGTTTACACCAGAGACCCATTCTTCCATTCATAATTTCCGCAACATTGAAGATAACCTTTAAGAGCATGTCACATGCATTCTTTCTACGTGTGGTGACAAAACCTGAATGTGTCATTTAGCACAATTCATTTGAAGGACAATCCATTCTCTGTTTTACCATGAATATGATCATTTGTTAATGGGTCATTACCATATGTTTCGGACTGGCTCCATCTCTGAGGCGTGATAGAAGCATGTGCTCTGGGAGTTCATGCGTTCATGGAGGTTGTGTTCATCCAAATGAGCCCTTCTATACCTCTGAACATCAATGCAAATGCATGCAGGAACACACCTCCGAAAAGACTCCGAAATTCATGTGCAAGGATTATTTTGTGGCGCCAGCACACAACTGCAGTGAGGATGTTCTGTTCCGTCTCGCTCTGCTCCCTCCAAACCTCCTAATTTTCTCTTGGTACCTCTTCCTGCATCAGCTTTTGGGCACACTGCGGCAATTGCACCAAACACCTCACATTCCTCTAACACGGTCCTTAGGTAACCGATGAACGGTGAAAGAGTCTGTAGAGATGGATGACTTGTTATTCTATTATATATTCTATTATTCATCTTCTCAAATGGGATGGATATACCACGCAGATTGGAGATATCCACACTCACTGGTCATTAAAGTGGGGAAAATTATCACCAATTCAGCAGATTTCACAAGTAGGACTTCCCAAGGGAGTTACGCCTATTGTCTGTTCTAAAGCATGCAATCAAAGACCAGAGGAGACCAACCAGTGAATAACTCACTTAGAGAGAAAGCAAGCGTCTGACCTATCATCCGTGTGTTTGTGTTGCAGGAGGAGGAGCTGGCCAACCTGGCAGCCATGGACGCTGAGCTGCAGCAGATCGCAGAGAAGATGCACGACAACAGAGCCGGCTGAGCCAGAGATGCTGGAGGTGATGAAGACCAGCTGATGTGAGCTACAGCTGATGTGCCCAGCTCGGTGTGCTTGTATTATCTTATGTAAAAGACACAAAAACAACTAAAAAAAGAGAGCCTTGCAGCAGATTATAGTGGTTCAATTTGTACCTGTGATGTTTAACAATTATCAGCATGAGGGTCATTTTGACATTTAAATATGAGATGTGAAGAATACACTTATGCATTTCTGAGCTGAGTTCTATATTCAACGCTACGTAAGATGCGCTCCAAGCTTTGAATGATTGTCTGTGTTTTTCTTGACTGCGTTTCAGTTTGCATTCAAATAAAATGACTTGTTCTGGGACCAAAACCTACCCTCTTTCTCAGCGTAAATGTTTTACCAAATGTATAAACATGATTTAAGTGATGGCATCCCATGGCCGTTATCGTCAGAAACCACAGCACGGCTTTATGGTATTTATTATCATTCCATCAGAGACCCACAGATCAAAGCTATTACACAAAATGGAATCTTAACTACTAATGGCACTTACTGCTAAAAAAAAATAAAACTCAAAATAAAACCTAAACGTGAATCAGTCGGATGCATTTTAAATCCAAAAGCTTAGTAGTCACTAGCAAAACCATAGCCTTGTTTTATTACAATCTCAGGAGGACTGAAACATTTCCTCAGCCCAGAGAAGAGCATATCTATAATGAAAATGCTCTTAACAGTAACAGCATTTTGCACATGCTCTCATATGATGTATTGGTCTAAAACACAGGAAAAATTATAATGGTAAGAGCCGACCAGGTCATGTCTAAGGCAGCACAGTTTAGTTAAAGGAAACCCGAGGTGGGAGACACCTCAGTGTTAAACGTTCCAGACAGGACACACAGTGCCAGGGCCGGCTGTCCTTCAGTCGGTTAGTTTTGGTCGCTTTGGTGCCGGCTCATCGGTTTTCTGTGAACCTGCGGGTTTTGGGGTGTCCATGGCAACCGTTGTCCCGGTGAGAAGATAGCCCCCTCCTCCGCTCATGGAAAGCTGAGGGTGAGTCCTGTTAGGTAACACCTAGTAAACACAACCCAAGGTTTAGGGTTAGAGGTCACAGCAAGCTTGGTGAAAAAGGAGGAGCATTCAGACTGTTCAACGAATGACATCGCCGCATGCATGAGACTTATCACCTGGTAATGTCTGAGCCAGGATTCAGTAAGTCGGAGGTTGACCGTGCCCCCTTTTTCTTTGAGCTTTGTGTAGCAATCAATCAGAGGCTGCAGGACCCAGGGAGACGGGCGTGGAGGAGAAAACCACAGGAGGAGATGGGGGTGGGAAGTTTTAATAATAGAAAGAGCACAACATGATTAACACCAGGGGGAACATAATTGGTGTAATAACTCCCTGGGTGCAAGGGGGTGTGACATGCTGTAAAGTAAGGTAATGGAAGACTGTCCTCTGAGTGCCGGCAACACACTCCTCCCCCCCCCCCCCCCCCCCCGGCTCCACAACAGTGCACATAGGAGAAGCCGTCTAACAACCCATTTGGATTATGTACGGGCTGCAGTACGATACCGGTCTTACCTCTTTGTACTGGGAGTACACTACAAAGGGTCTGGAGGGTGCCAGGAACTTAATGAGCCCGGTTACAACCGAACACGGATGGAAGCGACTGGCTATGATCAACCTGAGGAGAGAGGGAGAGGGAGGAAGGATATGAGTGATGCCGATTGAGGAGCTGACTGTTGATCCGCTTACAGATCAATACCAGCTCGGGGGTGAGATGACAACTGCAGCACAGAGACAGTCCATCACTCTGAAGTGGCTATTACACCGGGTGGCGTGGGAAGAAATAGCTAGATGCTCTCTTGTTCACCTTTCGAGGGGCATCGGGATGTGAAAGATGACACGCTTGACTGAACAAACAGCACGTTAGGAAAGCGTGGTGATGTACAAAGAGAGAGGGGAGTCATGAATCAAACTAGACTGACCCGTCAGCGTTTCGTCCCTCCAGCAGGGCGGCAGCGGCTGCTAGTTTCCTTCTCTTCTCCTCCATCTTCACCTTCTTCTCCTGAGTCTGTAAAATTAACAGCAAACAAAAACACATCTACTCACTTCGTATCCATGGGATCAGTTATCGGCAGGGGAGAGACATTTACATTTAGTCATTTAGCAGACGCTTATCCAGAGCGACTTACAGTAAGTACAGGGACATTCTCCCCGAGGCAAGTAGGGTGAAGTGCCTTGCCCAAGGACACAATGTCATTTGTCAAGGCCGGGAATCGAACCGGCAACCTTCTGATTAATAGCTCGATTCCCTAACCGCTCAGCCATCTGACCCAGTCATGAGAAACGTGTCGTGCCTCGCGTCATAAGCTAGACTGCAGTGGTTCTCAATCCTGGTCCTCGGGACCCCCTGCCCTGCATGTTTTAGACGTTTCCCTGCTCCAACACACCTGATTCAAATGAATGAGTCGTTATCAGGCCCATTTATTTGAATCAGGTGTGTTGGAGCAGGGAAATATCTAAAACATGCAGGGCAGGGGGTCCCGAGGACCAGGATTGAGAACCACTGAGCTAGAGTGTGGGCCTACTCTGAGTTCTCGGCGTTTCTCCCTCTCCTCCTGATCCTTGTCCTCTGCAGAATTGGTGCTGGTGCTGGTCTCCATGTTCTGGACCTCCGGGATTCCCTGCAGCCCTGGGTCTGTCTGGGTCGGGCCAGCCTGCTCTCCTGACACGGCACCATTGGCCTGGACTGCATCTGGAGATTGCAAGAAAAAACACAATGGTTTCACTGAGACAGACAGCTATCATCCAAAGGTTCAGAAGCATTTATTCAAATATATTTATCCTGCAACCATCTTTATCTGCAGTTAAATGCTCTAACCACCAAGCTGTACCTCCACTTAAGATTGAGATAAAGAGATGTGCTCTCTAGGGATCATTCCACTCTCCTATTCTACCGGACTGTACACCAGCAGCAGTCTAACCCTACCTCCTTCAGGGTCTCTGGAGGCGGTATCGAGGGTCCCTGCTAGCAGGGCGTTGACGTGACAGATGGGGAACTCGTGGAGAGTTTTGTGGAAGTGTTCCGGGAAGCCAAAGCTCTCCATCCCTGCCCGGACAGGGCCCCCTCCAGGGTACATCTGAACCACTGAGCCGTACCCTGGAAGAGAACGAGGACAGAGCGCACACTCAGCCAGAGAGAGGACGAACCAGCGGCGGATTACCGACTGGTAGAGATGCAATAGTGCAGAACGGCCATCGGAAATGAACAGTCAAGTACGCACATGTACAGCACTGCTCACAATGAAAGAAAATGCTTAACTAACTACACAACAAAGAAATCAAACAAAAAACATTGCCACAGTAGACCTTTTCAGGTTCTTTTGAAATACAATGGAACTGGTATAAGCAGGTAATCTATGAAATCAGACAGGCAGAAACTACTGAAGTAGCATACCTCCCATCCTTTCCATGACAGCCCCCAGCACCAGGCCAGCGCAGGTCTCAAACACCAGTACCTTGCTGCTTGCATGGATGTTCCCCAAGGTCAGCATCTGGGCTAGCGTGTCATAGCGTAGATGGCTGAGACACGGGAACAAAATACCTACTCTTAAATCAATGGAACTAATAGAATAGAATTATAACTAAGGCCACAAATAATCTAAATACAATGATTCCAACACTACAGAGCACATCTTTCAATCTTTCTGGATAACTCACAGCACTTTTCCTGGCTCTCTGCCATGGTACATCATAGCTAGAATGCGACAGGATGGCTTGAGTATCGTCACGCTGTTCTCATACCTGAGGGAACAGAAACATCACCGTGGAAACACATTCTTCACCGACGCACAAACACCAACAGCTGGGCTACTTTCTCTGGCTTACTTTTTCTTCTTCTTCTTAATGTATTTCTGTTGGGCAAACTCAGTCTTATCTCGGAACGTAGAGCTGTTCTCCACAAGCTGCTGTACGATTTCCTGAAGAGAGAAGAGAAAGACAAGTCGAGTCCAGTCTGTCGTTTGTTTTACTTCATTCTGTTACGTGCGTGAACGAAATCCTGCATAAGTCCGTTGTGTACCTGCCCCTTCAGACCTTGCTCTTTAAGGGTCTCGATGTCGTCTCTGGTGAGTTTCTGGGACTTCCCATCGTCTACTATGTTCCTGTTGTCGGTCCCTGCCTCTTTGGCATCTGGAGTGAGGAAAAAACACAATAAATGCCTTTTGTATAACGTATGATTTAAGCATGACGACAAAAAGGTTTGAATGAGTATGAGAGGTAGTTTACCAGTAGAGCTTTCTAATTGTTTGGGCTTGCGTGGCTGGAGAGCTCCACCATTCACTTCAAATATGGTCCCGTACAGCTCCCCAACTGTATTATCCAGGAAGAACCACTGCTTTTCAAATATGACTTTCCTGCAGTCAGGGTGATACCAAAACCTACCATCAGACACTCTGGCATGTCACTGTGTACAGATAATTAATTCTAGCTACTGTAGCTAAAATGGACACACCATCTCTATTCATGCATCAGGCAAAACAAAAGCTATAATGACGCGATAAGCAGCTAACGTTGGCCCAAGCTCACACATTCTAACAAGCTACCCGACCGTCCAGGTAGTCTTCTTACTGATGGAGATACCACAAACAGGCATACTCACTTCTTCCTCTGTATTTGCACAGCTTTGTAAATCTCCCCTCGTTTTAGTACAACGTAGTCACCCTCATTGACTCGATTCAGAGAATCATCATCTACATTGTCCGTCATTTCTACTAAAGGTGGCTTGATAGCCAGTGTCTTAGTTACTTATACAATAAAAATACACTAATGTTTGTATTGAATCACCAAGCCTTGAGAAACATAAAAAACGTGTGTTGAGTTGTCTATTCACACGTGCTAGCATTCATTTCCCTAGCATTTCAGGGCGATGAGCCGATAACAGATGAGTGGATTAGAGCAGCGCGGTCTAGCCCAGCGGTTTACGAAACCGGGAATTTTCTACTGCTCCTTTAACAGAAGGTTAAGCAATACATTCCAGAAACATCGATAGTGGTCCTCATAAATTCTTGGCAGTTTTGTTTGCGCAAGTTGGATAGTACACATATATATTATTTTACAAAAGACAACAAGTCAAGATCACAATTCGTCGATTTATTTATATTTTCTCGAAGCTCTAAAAGTAGAACACTCCAATGTCCTTTGAGTAAGCAACATTTCTTTCTTTGGAATGATATGATCCCACCACTAAAAATGCTGCGATTGCTTTCGATTTTTAATAAACCTGGAAAATTGACATCATAATATAGAATATAAAAAGGCCATTCAAATAGTATTAATTAAAACAGTAAAATACTACAATTAAACAAACGTAAACAAATAATACAATAAAAACATTTTCTGAAAAGTTTGTGAAATCACAATTGATCAGTCTGCTTCATAAGCTAAGGTAGAACCAAATTGAGTGCCAGCAGTCAGTTCATTTAGCAAAAACCATCAAAAATGGCTTGATAACACAGATCTTCAACCCAAGGCTCATAAACAACAAGAACCAAACTTTCATTCCTGGCCGCCTGTGAGTTTGAGGAACAGTTCTTCATCCAGGGTTTCATTCTGGTCTTTGGACCTTGTTGAAAGAAAGATGTATCCTCCGATGTACTCGTGCACTACCTTACAGTCACAGCTCGCACAGGAGAACGCTATTGACACACCCTGGTCAAAGTCTATGGTCACCTGGAAAAATGAAAGTACAGTGTACAGTAGTTAGCGGTGATATTATGTATGTATACTCTAGTTATAATCTGATGTCATGCATGAGAATCGGCAGCCTGGAATGTAATCATAAGAGTCACGATAAGGCATCTGTACCTGTTGGATCTCCCAGTTGACGTTCCACTGTTTCATGTTGGCGAATCTCCACGTGGTGACGGGCGACCCCGTGGAGATGTCGATACGGATCAAACGGTTATAGGAGATCCCCAGCAGCTCATCCTTCTTACTCCCTCGGAATCTGACACACACACACACACACACACACACACACACACACACACACACGCGCGCGCACACACACGCGCACACACACACGCACACACACGCGCACACACACACACACCACACACACCACACACACACACACACACACACACACACACGCACACGTCAGTCACACAGCTTGCCCAACGCTTTCCAATGTGTTGATGGTACAGTGTCTGTATTCCGTGTATAGGTTTCACAGTGAAGGTTGTCGTCTATGTACCTGACAATGTAATACTTGATTCCAAACTCAGGCAGCGACTGCCAGGCCTGAATGAAGCGCATCTTGGCATCCATGAGCGACAGGTGAGCGATGTTGTGGAGAGCCTCAAGGATGCGACCGGTCAACTGAACACAACCACACAGCACACTCAGAGGAACAGCTTAACACACACACACACACACACAAGATCAAACACATCCCATTCAACAAGAACAGAGACGGCTCATGTTTACAACTAGGGGTGGGGGAAAAAATCGATTCACATTTGAATCGCGATTCAGTTTGCTAGCGATTCAGATCGATTCACTAATTTATGTGAATCGATTTTTTCAAATTATGTTAAAATATATATATATTTTTAAACAATCTCGGAAAAATCGTGAATCGATTTTTAATTGAATCGTAACCCCAAGAATAGATTCGAATCGTGAGGTACCAAAAGATTCCCACCCCTATTTACAACCGTCTTAGTGTACACCCAGGACATCACACCTGTTTGGTCTTGTGCTTCTTAGAGTAGCGTGGGGACACAAAGCACTCGGCGTTCATCTCCATGGTTTCGAGCTCGGGGGCTGCCTGACCAGGAGGGGGTGCCAAACTCTTCATCTTCAGGAAAGATTGGATGTTCTTGACCTCTGCCCTGTAGGAGCTGTAGGCCATTGTCTTCCCCTTGGAGGCCAGGATGCAGGCAGCCTTCCACTTGGCGTACTGATTCTCCTGTACTCACAGCAGGCAGAAAAACACGTAGTCAGATCGAGAAATAAGAATAAAAATGCATTTGTGATGCACCTTTCGTGCACTCAAGGCGTACAGGGAAAATCACAATCCTAAAACCTAATGTGCAATAGCACGTCTACAGCTCTCTTAAGGGGAGAGGACCAGCAGGTTATGGAGTCAGAGCCAGAGATGGGAGGGGGAGAGAGGAGCATGGAGGGTGGAGCTTACGTTGTCACAGCGGATGTAGACCTCGTTCATCCCATCAGCCACCGGGAGAAGCAGCTTGATGCCGAACTTCCTGTCTGTCACGTTGACGTCAGGAACCACCTCACATCCTGTCATGTGATCAGGAAGCCCACGTCAGACTTGCTTTAGCCCTTTTATAATAACAATGTGATGTTAAAACACAGGACACAGGGAGGGTTCTGGGTGACTCACCTCTGAGGTGGAACTGTTCTATGGGTTCTCCGCTGGAGACCTCCTTGTTCTTGTAGTAGGAGATGGTCGTGTCCTTGAATACAAACCAGTAATCCTTATATGGTCGCAGCGTCAATCTCTTTGGCCTGAAGAAATAATAAAAATTTAAAAATCATGAACACTGTCACATGCTAAAGTGTACTGGGCTAACGGTTCTAAAACAGGAGACCAAATTGAATCATTTAAAACTGCACCTAAAGCCAATAAAGTAAATTAGCATATAAACATGATCGATTTTTGCTGGTGAAGGATATGGTATGAGGAGAGGTCATCATGTCACAGATGTTTGGTGGATGTGCTTCTACAGTTCAGTGAGGTCTTAGCCTCAGACTTTACCTGAACAGCCGGAGGGAGTCTGCCAGCTGAGGAATGTCTGTGATGTCTTCCTGGGGACGGGAACAAGCAACTGTCAATTATCCTGTGACTTCCAGTGACCTCATCATGTGGAGACATGTTCAAATGTCATTCTAGAACAGCTGTTGTCCCATTCTTCAGTGACAAACAAGCTCTAAACAAACACTTGTTTATTCTGTATCCACGGTTTAAACACTATTTACCAGAATTCTGTCCGCGTGTCCTCCTTCCAGTGTTACCTCCAAGTTGGATAAGGCAGCTTCTACTTCATCGATTTCCGGCTCGTTGGAAAAGTCCAGTGGTTCAGTTGACATAGTCAGTTTGCATATGTGATACTGAAACATCGTAAAAGGCAGAACTATCAATCAATATATTGCTGGATCAGGCCCATACTGTGTAAATAGTACCACAATTGGTCAAAAAGCCTTACAAGCTTTTACAAAAGGCAAGGAGGGACCTGGCTTGAATTCCCTCACCATGAAACAACACGATCAGATAGAGGCTTGTGTACAGTCTGGTGCCGTTTGTCTGTGAAGATCAATCTCAGACGTGACAAACGTGGGTTCAGAGTGGCTCCCAGACAGAGGTGCACAGTGTCACGTGCACAAGGAGGCTGTCCTGCCTCACCACTTCAAATTATGACTCCTAATAGAGTTCAAATTACAACCTCACATTTATGTACTTGGTTTGAGCCCTCAGGGAACATGGGAGAGTAACCAGACTCCCTCTCCTCGATCCCTCCTGTCTAGGATTGTCCTCGTGCCTCAGCTTGTCTCCTGGGATTAGGACACCAAACCAGTTCTCCCAGGTGCATAGTCTGAGCCGCAAGCCACACACTGGACCAGGGCTCGTTTACACCCACTCCCCTCCCAGCCCCAAACACTGTCATCTGGTACCCACAGGGATACACTGTGTGTTAACACAATAGAATGAACAAACTGGTGGATAGAACCTTTTACCTGTAAGGAGGCGAACATGAGCATTTCCTCATCTGTACACTCAATCTCCTCTAGCAGAATGGTCCAGCGAGCCTGCTCATAGAGCTGGGTAATTCTCACTGCGTCATACTGGAATACACACACACACACACGCACAAAGCAGGTCGTCAATAAATGTGAAATCGTCATATGCAGACACTGAGCAGAAAGACTCTGTGGTATCTTCCAAGACTTGTACCTTAGGGTTGAGATCAAAGAAGCAGTGGTATTTGAAGCGTAGCAGCAACCTGTCTTCCTCCTGTATGCCCTGCTCCATCAGAGAGCGTGAGGAGTCCAGCCACCTGTTGATCAAAGCAGCAGCTCATCACAATCAAAAGGGTTTGATCTACTGCATAGTTGAGTGCTAATCTTCCCTGCATACTGCTTTGAGAGAAGGAGCAGTACACTTTGGAAGATAGAAAGATCTCTGAATATATTCAAGATACCACCAAAAGATCCCCTTGATTTCCCACAGACAGCGGATAACACTTTTATTCTGAGGAGAGCCCCAGCTGCTTCTCACCCTGCGTTGATGACAGCTTTGTCCACCATGGACATTGGTTGGTACATCTTGGCCAGCTCTGCTGGCGGCAGGTTGGGCTGGCTGGAGGTTAGAGGATTGTCCCCAAACCACAGGCTGGTGGCCGAGACTGGCATTCCATTCTCTGGGTCGTAGGTCGGGATCATGGTCTTACTGTACAAAGGGGAGGCTGAGGGAAGGGGAGGGAGGGTGGAGCACAGATTTAAAAAGGAAACATCAATGAAACTCTGGTTGTATCCACGCATAACAGTGCAGAGAGTAAACACTTTTACAGTACATCTTTTGGAAAGACAGATTTGTGAAGGCAGAACGAGCCGATGCAAAGTTAATCAGATGTTGTGAGGAAGTGCTGGAAGCTACGGGGGGGGAGAGGAGGAGGAAGAGAGAAGTGTGTGGGAGAGAGCAGGAGGTCTTCGTTAAGAGGAGCAGAGCTTTAGTCAGAGACAAGTCTTCTGAAGCGGTCTGGGCTGCACAGTCAGAGACTACCATCTGTTGGTGTAGCTTTCTCAACTAACCCACACTGTACACTCTGTGTGTGTGTGTGTGTGCGCGCGCGTGTGTGTCGGAGAGAGGGAAACTGTTAATGAAAGCATTGAGAACATGGTAGCTTGCTATAAAATTCTTTCACATCTTAGGAAATGATCTAAAAGGAGGTATTTAGTCTTTCTGTGGACTGTAAAATAAGTTTTGGTACCGTTTCTAGGGGAGTGACTCATAAGTCACAAGCGAGCAATACGTTATGATTGTAACATTGATAATAACTATACATTTTATTTGTAATGCACCTTTCTGGCACTCAAAGCACTATGATGTTGAGAGGTGTGAGAGATGTTGATTTGTTTCCTTATATTTTTAACCCACAGAGGAAACCAATCCTGGTCCAGCTGAGATGCTGGTGGAAGACTAGGACAGCACATCCAGTTTACGTTGTTACATTTACATTTAGCAGACGCTCTTATCCAGAGCGACTTACAGTAAGTACAGGGACATTCCCCCCAAGGCAAGTAGGGTGAAGTGCCTTGCCCAAGGACACAACGTCATTTTGCACGATCGGGAATCGAACCGGCGACGTTCTGATTAATAGCCCGATTCCCTAACCACTCAGCCACCTGACCCCCCATACATGCAAACATGAGCTCAGGAGTGCTTCCTTGTATCACCTGAGCCTCCAGATCCTCCGCTGACGACGTCCATGTCTATGATGTCTTCAAGCACAGGATTCTTGTCTTTCTTCTTCTTCTTCTTGGAGTTTTCATCGGTAGGCTTCAGCAAGGACACCTCCTCTGATCTCCGGATGTCTAGATGGGAAAGGAGAAAATACATGACATCACTCAGCATTCCGTTCATCGATTCTATAGAACAATAGGGATGGGTCCATGCGGTGATAACCCCCTTCCTCGTGCACGACTCTCGTTCAGCCATGATCAAGCGAGTCATGGCTCAAGACCACAGTTTGCAAGGCAGTACTCACTGAGAGTTCTGCAGATCTCAGCCACAGCCCTGAAGACCACAGTAGAGTAGCTGACGGTCAGTTTGATGTACTTCATGTTGGGCAGCTGTATACACAGGGGCTTATGTTGGGGTGTGTAGCGCAGGTCTGCATCTGACTGGACCCCATACTTGTCCAGGGTCCAGTGAGTCTTCAGCAGCCAGCAGTTCCTCTGCTCCCACCATAGGGCATGGTCAGACCAGTCCTGAGGGGCTTCTGGTCAGGACAGAGCCACAAAGCGGCATAATGTTACTTCTTGGCGAATACGATCTTGGTTAAGTCAGCCTGTTTATGGGATGTGGTAAAGGTTTATTGCATAATTGAATTACTTAACACTAGCGGTATTTGGGCCTTCACACTAGCGGTATTTGGGCCTCTCCCCACTGTACCAAGAATGGAGAGCTGTTTTACTCTGGGGTCTACCATGTTTACCACACACACAGGAAGCACAGAGGTGTGGCACAGTGATTCCGTATGACATCACTTTCTGGTGCTTGACTTCACCCAGACCACTGGCAGTCTGGTCTGATGACTAGCAGCTTAGTCATGACCAACAGTCATGACACTCACATCCTACAATACGTACACAGAACACACACACACACACACACACACACACAGAACACACACACACACACACTGTATACAGAGCTATAAGCACCTCCATGTTGT
The DNA here is from genome assembly GCA_023658055.1 of Thaleichthys pacificus. NCBI lineage: Eukaryota > Metazoa > Chordata > Actinopteri > Osmeriformes > Osmeridae > Thaleichthys > Thaleichthys pacificus. The sequence goes on along the minus strand of CM042869.1, from coordinate 15,696,743 downwards.
GATCCCCCTCGAGTTCCTTCAATGTGCCTGAGTAAACACACTTAACACTTAAGCTGAACTTCAGCCCCCGCGGCTATTGCAGCAAGGCATTGTGGGAGAACAATGGCACTGCAGTCTGGAAAAATGCAGGGCAAACAAGGGCGTGCCCCACCATAGCACTGCAGCAGAGAGATAAAAGAGAGAGGAGGACTTCACAGACTCACTGATCTTCTCCACCAGTTTAAGCATAAGCCCTCCGATGTGCAGGTTTCCCTTCACTCTCAGCTTGAACTTCATGGACTCATCTCCATCTCTCTGGTCCACTTGGACTGCGAGCTCCCATGTCTTTTGGAGTTCCTCCGCTGTAGCCATCCTGACCCCGTCTGCTGGGAAAGACAGGAGGGAGGAGAGCAGGGAACACGATGGATGAATGGGGCTGTGTGATGCCACCGTCTAATGTGGATTTCTCTCCTACTTTCACCCTCTGCATTCAACAATACTCTGCTGTCTGTATGTGAGACGTTTGAAATTGTTAGAACATTGCTGAAACATTTATTTATATAAGAACGTTTCAGTTTGTGTGCAGTGTGTTGGCTGAGTGTTCCAGTCCTGCTGTGGCCCTGGGCAGAGCTCTGGTGTAGTTTCTATTAAAAATACAGCCACATAGTTGCCTCAGGGCTACGAATAAACCATCTGAGGATTCACCACTAGACACACACTGCTGGATAGGCAGTGCTGACTGCGTAGCTGCAAACAGACTGAGATAGAGAGAGTAAACAGTCGTGACTAACAGGAAAGCAGGAGTAGAGATGGGCCAAACCTAAGGCTTCATCCATGGAATGTGTGACGAGCTGGAACATGAATTTGGTACAGGAGAGTTCCATGCAAAACAACATCCATGCATCCCACAACACAACCCCCTAATACTCAGCTCTGCCCCAGTGAACAATACAACACACAACAGAGCAACTGACAAGGAAAAAATGTGACACTTCAAATTGTGTTGCTTGAGGCTAAGCTAAAATACCTGTCCCGTTCTCTACTGGTGGGAATACCTGCACCCAACATATTGAAATAAACGAGATTGCACAATTCTTCTCCAGTGTGTCGTTAAAACCAGCTGCAGGGTACAATCTATGTATGAGCCTGTCTGTCTGAAAGGCATGTGGTAGATAACTAATATACATATTTCAATGCGAGAAAATAACTTTTTGTATCGAGTTAAAACAACTGAGAACAAAACATAGCTGAGAGACATAGGCCTAGCGTATTAGGCGCGGCAACAGTGCAACTTGTGTTTAACATGTTTTGTCTGACTAGATCAGACACAGTGTCAAAGAAAGAAACAGAAAGAGCGATTGAATTCTATTACATTTGTATTTCACGATAGCCTAAGGGCATATCAACTCCGAACTCATCGTAGTTGAACAGTTAGTATTGGTATTAACAAGTTAATTCATTCATGAATACAAGTAGACCTAATACGAGAAATTAACACCCATTGCTAATCAGGTGAGAAATGTGACAATAGTCTCGCGTTGTGGTCATGGGGGCAAAACAACATTGAATGCGGACTAATGTGAGTGAATGAATCCGTGGGCACACACATTGAGGCCTATCAATAGCGACTGTTGATTCAAAACCACAACTTGTTCAGATGTTGTTTGTCTAATTCCCTTATACGACAGTAAACACCAAAAACCATGCAGCAAAATGTAATGAACTATTCGAGACTAAAAGTTCTAAATTAATATAATGGAAGTGTATATTATAAATCATGAGATATTTGAACCTTACCTTACACAAAGTCCTCTAACCGATAATCCTGCCCTGATTTTTTCTCTCTCCAGTGTAAAGTCAGTAACAGCTCGAAAGGAACCCGCCCCATTCCGGACAGGTAAGGAAGTGGGTTTTAAACCCTCCCGTAGCGGTGTGTTAAATTTACAGTGATTTGGCTTTCGTCTGCTTAGCTACGTATTTTGGGATTATGTGTGTGAGAGGAAAAGGATGATCAAAAGTGACTAAAGCAGGATTATGATTCAGTGCACTTTTCATGAACACCGTCACACTCATCCTGTTTATGTGCATTCTATAGAATGAATCACGGTACACTTAGAGCTAGTCAACGTGTAATTGCGTGTGCTTTCCTTCACGAGCCACAACCATTCTTTATATAAATACAAATGTATATAAATACATATTAATGTTAGTATTGATAACGACTGCGTTGCTTGTGGCTGGAAGGTTCCGTTGCACTATTTAGGTATAATTTAGCTTAATTTCTGTAGCGAAAAGTGAAGTTAACGGTAGCTAACAGTCACAAACGCCACTAACGTCAAAAACCTGCGCGCAATTACTACAGTAGCTCGTTAGCTTCTGGGAGATAGCTAGCTAACTAAACCTGCAACAACAACAAAAAGCAGAAGAAACGCCACAGGCCAGGGTAATAACATCGTATGTAGCTAGATATGTTTCCAGGCAGTGTATCAACACCTGTATGTTACATACAGGTACGTTGCCGACTAGCTAGCTACCAACCAGTTAGCTAATACTTAGTCAGCTTTGATTTCCCTGTATTTGCGCTGTTGGGCTAGTATTGTGGTGGGACTGATATTATTGAATCAATAAACCAGGAGAGGGGTATCAAATGATGATCGTTAGTTATATAGAGCAATCGATGCCATTCAATATCCAAACAAAGATTGGAGTGGATAACTCTAGAAGCATGAGGCGGTTTTCCCTACTCACAGCACGGATAGCCGGGTCACATGACCCCATGACGAGTCTTCAGACAGGGAAGTTGTTACTGACACGTGATGATCGCTAAATGGCGCTTCTTGCATAGAGAAATTGCATGGTAGGAAAATAAAATTTGGATAATATTATAGCCTACTGATTTGAGAATGTCTATAGTGGTTTTATGTAGGCCATTACTGTAACATTGGGACCAGTTCTAAGTGTGGATAACGGGTTACGCAAGAGCAGTAGCGTAGGCCTTTATGTGTTGCGTTTGAAAAGGTGGCCTCTACTAAAACAGGACGGTGGTGATCTTAGAGAAGTCGTGTGCCATTGTCTGAATGCGGCTGTTGGTTGTTACAGTCACAGAGGTAGCTTACACGGTTGTCACTCGATCTTTTCTGCATATGTTGGTCCTTTATCTTCAGCAGCCTACACTGTTAGCTGCCATGTAAATGGGCATGGTAAATATTTGAAAATAATAATAATTGAGGTAATTGAAATCATAGATTTTTTTGGTTCACTTATATGTCCACCCCGTCTTTCCACCACACCTGTGTGCTGATGGCTTGTGTGGATATCATGTTGACACCAACATAATGACCGATGGCACCATGTGAAGTTGAGACCAGTGGCCCGTCAGTTCTCTGTACATCCACACGGTGGCGCCCTAAGACTATGTTCTCCATGGCCATCATCAGAGATTTGGGAGAACGGCCTGCAGAAGCTGTTGAAGCAGTATGTAGCATTTGAGTACAGTATGACTGCCAGCACTACTGAGAGGTATGTCACTTCCTCTTGGATTCAAAATGGAATCCTACTTTTCTCCACACACAGTAAATCGTCGAGGTTGGGTTAGTAGCTGCAATAGGAGTGCACAGATAGGGAAGGGATGAAGGGCGGCAGCAGCCTGTCAGGAGCTCCACTCCAACTGATACTTTTACTGCGCACATCTGAAGCAGTTTTTCTGCGTCTCTGTGCAGGAGAGGGGATATAAATTCCCTGACAAAAACAAACACAGCAACCCACGGTGTCATAAATGGTGTCATCGGTGGATAGTAACATGGAAAATCACATCATGTCAACCTGCCAGTCCCTGACAGGAGGGAGGAGTGCCCTCCAAGTGAAGCAGAGTCCTATGTCATCATAGCACCTGTGGTTGTAGAGGCAGCATCATGTGTCAAGTAAGACTCACAGACAAGAGAGACACCTCACCCCTAACACTGGCCGACGGGAAGAGACACCAAATTGAATTTCGTTTGTTATGTGCGATGACAATGAAGGCATTCATCATCAAATGCAACTCTCTGGATGTGGGGGAGGAGACAGTTGGACGGTAGACACAATAAATTTCATTGCTGCCTAAAGCTCGTCTGAACCTACTTGGAAGTGAGCGGGACACAACATCTGTAGAAGCATTCTCTGTGTTTAAGGGCAGAGAAACCTCTTGGTGACCTGAGGACACGCTTAGCCAATTAGCAGCCTCGCAGAAGGATCAAATGGAAGTGAAAACATTCTACAAGCATCACAATGCCCCATTCATGCCGCCGAGCCCCACGCTTTGGGGTTTTCTTTTAGGTAAGGGGGGGGGAGGGGGGGGGGGTGGCGGTGGACGTGGAGGCAAAGGGGGAAGTAGTAATGAATGCAACAAGAAACGGACTTACCTCACCTTTCTTTGACGTGTCAGTGTAGGCCTCAGATTCATGACTTAACACAGGCGCAGGGGTAAACACTGTTCAAAGAGGCTGTTTTCATAAGGTTGCCAACCACGGCTCACCTCAACCTTCCACATCCCCTCCATCTCTCCCACCTCCACGGCCCTACACAACACCCAGCCTTATCCAGTGGCCGACCCCAGGGACTGTAGGGCTGGTGGAGGTTGAGGGGTTTAGGGGTTGAGGGGCGGAGGAGGGCTGTGGAACAGCACCGGAGGAGAGGTGCCTGACAGCTCTGGGGCTCTGGGGAACACCTGAGTAGAGCTACTCATGCCCTCTGCCCTACTAACGCTGCTCGGAATCCATCTCTCATTCTCTTAGAGAGGACGGGGTATTAATCTCTCTCAATTTCAGTTTCTTATATAATATGAAGGCATTTAATGCCACTGTTCCACGTGAAAACCATAAACCACTTCAATCGAAAATCAACTTGACTTGTGGAAGTTATCCCTTTTCCACTAAGGAAGTCAAATAAGACAATAGGGACAATACTCGTATTGTGAACATAAAATGCCAGGTTATGTGAGAGTACAACATGGAAGAAGTTAAGCAACTCCAGATGTGATGGTGAAGAGTGGATCTGTCTCAAGGCAGAATGATTGACTAAATTTATGCTCTATATATGTTGATAAAAGTCCTTCTATTTACATCCGTGTGACAGACAGTTCCTCATATAGACGGTAGAGGCCAGGTACTGCAGTATAGGTCCAGCATAAAGACTCCTCTATTTCAAAATTAATTGTTTATTTATATGGGTGGAACCATAGGTGCTTCGTTAAAAAGGCGTCCCATGTCTTGCTTGTGGATGTTTCCATCGAAGCTTATGAAAATGTTACCATGCCGAGGTCCGCACTATAAAAATGTTAAGAACACAAAAAAATGTTTGGAGAAAAAAAAAAAAAGTGTGAAAAAAGAAAAATAACACTGCAAAGGGCATGCATTTTCAATTATCTCTCTGTTCTCCCATAGATCTTAACTTTCCATCTGAAACCGCCAAGTCTGATATCCCTTCCTCTGCTTGCTCTCTTCGCATGGAAACATCTGATAGAAATAAAACTTTTCATGGTGTCAGGTCAGATAGCCATAAATCCAGCCCTGTCAGCCAGGCTGGGCCCAGCCGACCCTCACAGCCAGTCTGGAGACTGAGAAAAGCGGCGGTTTGGAACGGGATATCACATGTTTAAATATTGCACGTCTTTTTGAAAAGTGGCTACTGTAAAACAACTTCCATTACAGAGTATCGCTTTACCTGTCACCGGCCGTATTTCATCCTCTTACAGTCCAGAGACATAAAAGATATGGATGAACAGAGCCATGTGGCTAGATGGTGATCACTCACCCAGGGGCTTCCCCAGGAAGCACTGGCACATTCTCTTCAAGCTAAAAATAAAGAGAGGTCAGAGAATTAGATCGTTCATACAGATTAGACTAGGTGTGCTCTTTTGTTAGTTTTGGACCGATGTCAAAATGGCTCTTGGCTCTTCCTTTTTTTGTCCATGAAGAAGTTAACAGGTGTCTTCTCTTCTGACCTGGCAAACATCAGAACACCGCACAGTACAGCCCACTGTGGAAGTGAACACCAGCACTTGGAGGAAAAACAGGGGACTGAATTTTATTGGGTTTGTCAGAGCGCACACACACACACTTCACACACTCTCAGTGGGATCACAGCCCATCCACTGTGGCCTGGAGACACAAACCTGTCTTTTCTACAGGTAGGGTTGTGGCCTGATTCGTCCAGATGTGTGTGTGTGTGTGTGTCAGCTGCCTGTGATGTGCTGTGGCCAACAAGAACACTGCAGACTCCTAACTCTCAGTTTGCTGGGAGTTACAGGTTTGAGGAGGAAGAGGACTGTTGCGTTCGTTTCCTCTCCCCTCATCAATCTGCCAACTGGCTCTGAATGAACGCCATTTTAACGCATGCAAATGTGAGCAGCCTCTGCCTGTATCAGCTGATGCGGGCCAGTGTCGTTATTGGACAGGGCTTAAAGGCCCAGGGGTAGGAAGACGTTCTGAGGGTTTGAAAAGGTCGCGCAAACTCGAGCAGGATTACTTTACCGACACTTTCCATGGCTGAGATCGTGTGAATGGATCCATTGTGGGGTTAGTCTCAACTCAGGGAAAGCAAACTCTGTCAGGATCCAGTTCATTAGCACCTAGTTTAGTGTTTGAAGTTTGTTATTTATCCGGTGCCTAAAGGGGAACCCCGTTCAGACGTATGTATATGTGTGTGTGTGTGTGTACAGTACTCTTGCATCCACAGGGGGTTTCCAGAGCAAATTGCTCAAGAGCAAATAAAACTTTCCATGGCGCAATAAAATGTATAGGGAAAGAACAGGGCAGACATGGTGAACTTCTGAAGGTAGGAAACTACTTCAAGAATTCATGTTGAAAAAATATATACATATGGGTTTGAAATATACGTTTTGACAGCGGGTGCCCTTGACTCTGTATGAAAGAGTAGTATTAGATGTAGTGGGAAAACTCACAATGTGCGAGTTTAAAATGAGTTTAAAATACAGTTGGCTATGAACTACTGTTCACAACGGAAGCTTTGGACAGAACACTATCCTCATAAATGTTTTATCAAGGAATACTAAGATAGGAGAACAGTGCAGTTCTAATGCACGGCAGAGTAATCAATATTATACAAGCCTGGAATACACTCCACACGCTATGCTAGTACAGTATACCCCCCATCCCCCCTCTCGGCTGCTTCAGGACTTTGTGAGTGTCTATCTCAGTGTGTGTTTGCCTCCTCCTCCACCTCCTCCTCTTTTTGTGATCTGTTTGTTCTTTGGAAGACATCCTTCTCTCTCTGGCCAGACAAAAGTGCCGTGTTGAGCAAAACCTCCACTCACTTTTTATGGCCTGTGTGGGTCGTCCTATTTGTACATGCTTAGAACAAATTAGACCAGCAGCTGTGCTAGGCAGGCCATTCCATGTTGGCTTTTCGTGATAAAAATACGTTTCGGTAAACCTCTCAGCTCCACTCCAGAAATACGCAACCCGCTTCTTCTGGGACAGTTTTCTTGTATTTACTATCAGCTCTACCTACCCAGCAGAGAGAGAGCGAGCGAGCGAGAGAGATAGGATAGAATGGAAGAGAGAGACACAGAAAGAGGGAGATAATTAAAAAAATAAAACAGGATGGAGAGGTAGAGAGAGAGAGAGGGATGAGGGACAGAGGGACCACCTATGCAGTTGTTTTCCACACGCAGAGGAGAAAACAAGCTGGAGAGGGAGAACCGGAGAGAGAGAGAGAGAGAGAGAGAGGGGAAAGGGAGAGAAAGAGGGGGGACGGGTAACAGGACAAGCTGCACCTGTCCTTGGGTGAGACAGACTTCCGCCATGGGTGACATCAGTTCTGAGAAGTGACTGAGAAAATGAACTGGTTTACAGCCAAAGGGGCCCGTCTGTATGGAACATTATCATTAGGCCTTACATAGACTAGTTCTCCTAAGAAACGCCACAGCCCAAACATGTTTCTATTCTCTCGCTAGGATTGTTAGATTTACTGTAAGGGCTTACATGAAATATATCTATAACTTTTTTTACATTTACCTTGGTTAATTGGTAGATTGTAAATTGTGGGACATACTTTTACCATCCAATTCCACTATTTGCTGAATGCACCGAGGCCTTTACTCATCATGGGTTTAATGGTTGACATTAAAACCAACATCACGTCCTTCCCTGATTTATGTCAATCTATCAGCCCTGCTTTCATGCCCCTGGATGGAGCAGTCAAGTGGTAGGTAAATATCATTTCTGACAGAGTGACAGGAATAAGGATTTTTTTAAGTTTGGAGTTCTTAGGCTAATCTTCCATGATTATGGCCTCTTAGGCCAAAACACACCCCAGGAGAAAGAGGCTGTTTTCATCCTGGTGCTGCAGGAGCAATGCTGGCTGTTAGTGGGACCAGTTTCTCTGGGGACTACCCCACTCCCTCCCTCTTTCTCTCCCTCTCTTTTCTGTTCCTGCAGCAGGTCTCTCGGCCCTGGAGGACTGTCCTGGAAGAACTGGACTACATGGGCAGCGAGCAGCTTAGTGGTGTAATTTTGCAGAGTTAAGCTTTGGACAAAAGCATCTCTTGTTGAAGTGAGCTGTTGAGCTGTTGAGCTGTTTGCTGCGCTGGTTGTTTCCCAAACCCTGTGGAAAGGAAAGCACAGCCAGGGACCAATGCCAAACAAACACAGTCCAACTCACCTGTGCAATATCTATGGAACTGAGTGACCTAGATTTAAATGGAAACCATCGCAAATATTTACCGGCAGTGCCTGTGGAATAAGCACCTTACAGGCCGGACACTGGCTAGCTAACAAACTGTCAATGAGTAAGAACCCGACTCAGTCTGTGTGACCAATTTAGTAGAAAACAGGTTTATCCATTGACAAGCTTATGGTCATACCAACATGATATAAGTAAGTTAGATACTTTCCACCAATGCATTAGTGGTGGATTTATGCATTTATTTCAAAATATGTTTCCACCGAGGATCCATGCAGTGGATGAGCATCTATGTGCTGTCTGGTCTGTGGAGCAACAGGCCACTGGTGGCACACAGGAAGCTTCTATACTCTGAAGCTCAGTTTAGACGTGTGGGCCACGCTGCAAATATTGGTCTTGGCCACAGAAATTGAATTATATTGGCTCAGAAAGCCTGGAAATAAAAAACTGCAACCTTGGGAACAATTATGCAAAGTGAAAGGCGTTAAACCAAGTGCTACTGGTTTTCATTTCCACCCAGAGAAAAAGAATCTGCAGTAGCAAAAACCAATCTGCCTGAAAAAGTACATTTAAACATTTATCCTAGTTTTGGCAGCTCCAACTTTCACTCTCTCTCTTGGATTGTGTTTTGTGGCTTATTGGTGTTTAACGCTCCTGAGAAACTGAACTTAGAGTCCATTTAGATTTTATTGTTTGGTGTCAGTAGCCCATGTCTCTCTGAAACAGCGAAGCCCAAGTGAACCCCTGGCTGTGGTGAGTTGATGGTCCATTAGAGATGCAGATAAACCCTCAGAGAATTTTGTAATTGGCTTTTCCAGCTACAGTATAATGTTCTGACTACACAATAAATATCCTTAAGATCAGTGGCAAGCCTGTCACATGCCTGGCTGTCAGCCTCTGTTGTGAAATTAATAAAGGAGGATTTATTCATCTGCTAAAGTAATCATTTCTTTCCCCTCTACTTAAAATTATTGTGGGGCAATAAACACTATTTTATTTCATTTTTATTTCGTTTTAGGATTACAGGAAATCTAAACTGCGGTCAATGGTTGGGAGCAATGATATTTTTGGTAAGCTTTATACACACTGGCTTTGACAGTGTAAACTAATAATCATGGGTGCCATTGAAGTCTTGCCGTTTTACTGGGAACACACAAGACCTATAGATCCTTAAATTAGCTCATTTTTCCTCCCATCCATGTCAACTCAGGGTTGTTGGTTTTACGGTCCTCCCATCAGTGGGACATGGACAGAGACTCCTCTCATTAGCCCATTGAAGACCCACCTGCAGATCACAGGAAACACAAACTCCATTGCTCTCATTGACATCAGCGCTACTGTAGCTAGCCAGCTAGCCTGCAAGAGCTCCATGCGAAACGTCAAGCCAGCTTTGTTTGCTCACAGCTGAGGCTCAAAAGAAAGGGAGGACCAGTGAAGGAAAAGAGCCAGCTTTGACAATTTCACACAAAGGGAGCACTGTTTCTGGGCGGCTCACACTGTTCCTGAGGCCCATTTCATGGGACAGTTAGCAAGGCCAAAAGCAGCCCGTGGACTGGAGTGCTTGCAAGGCCTGCAGGGCCAGACCTGGGGCTCCCCCTGTTCCCCCCCCCTGTCCCCCCCCTTGTACCCAGACCAGTTCAGTCTTTTTAATGGCACAGGCCAGCCACTCTGGGCTGCAGGTGTTGTAGGCTACACAGATCCTCGTCACATGGACTGAGAGGGTACAGAGGGCTCGGGAGGGGGGCGGGGGGGGGGGGGGTGTTTGAGTGCTACGGTTGTTTGGTTCTCATTACAGGTGGCGGTGGGATTCTCGTTAAATTAGATGCAGGAACACTTCCTGTTGCGTGGACATCTGTGTGGTGACGCTTTTTTTAAACTTTTTTTGTTCTGTATAATCATTCACATCTCAGAACATCCAACAAGGTCTGACTATTAGTAATATTATGTTCTCTGCTGTATGAGTAATTAGGGTTTCACTGCACAGGTGAAAGTACCGTATAAGGTTTCAGTCTGTCTGAGAGGGTTGAACTTGGTATCAGTGGTTTTGACCGAGTGGTTGTTAAGGGGAGGACGACTTATTCGGGTTAAGCAAAACATGACTGGCCGTGATTAATAAAAATAATTAACGTTTGAAACTAGGCGGACCTCAACTTGAACCTCAGGTACCATCCATCACCCTGAACCAGGCTGGGGCTGCAGCATTCATTTCCTTCTGTGTCCCGTCCAAGAAGGCAGTGTGAGAACATACTTCCTCCAAAGATGGTGGCTATCAAAGAAAACAGTCTCTGCCTGCGTTTGATTTAGCTCAAATAGGAAAGAAAGACCAGAAATACGGCTTCCGCTGAGTCGAGCTTGCGAGCAAGAGAGGCGAGGGACAAGGAGGAGGAGAGACACAGAGAAAGAGAAGGAAAGAGAGAGAGAGAGAGAGAGCGAAGGAGAGATTAATATCCAGACCTCTCTCCTCGTGACCACAGAGTGGGCATAAAGAGCTCAGCGGCTCGGTGATGTCAGCGGGCCGGCCTGTCCTGTACTTTGAGTTGGGTTTGGAGGGAGTCAGGCTTGGGAGGACAGGGCCCAGAGTTTCCCACATCACTCACAGGCCCCTGATAGGCGGTCGCACTACCCCGTAATGACAGGGGGAGAGATTTAGTATTAAAGTCTCCTCCATGGGTCCTCCACTCTGTGCCTGCCTGCCTGCCTGCCTGACGTCAGACTGTTAAATATGGGGATGAGAACATGGCTGATGGGGAGGGAGTTAGACCTGTCTTAAATATATGGCCCCTTTAGTGTAAATTAAGAAGAAACCTGGCCGGATTCCTTCAGGAACCTTCAGGGTGTTGCTTGGGGGACCTGATGCATGCAGGAGGGATACCGAAGAGTTTCAATTCATCACTTGAGGGATTGTGAATGTCATATCCGCAAAGGCCGCATGGTAAACTGTGATGTTAGGTTGACTCTCACTCCTCCGCAGAGGTTTGTAGTTTAGGGTCGACTCAGTATCCCAGCCTTTTCATATTAATCATTAGTGGACATCTGTGGTTGCCTGTAGAATGTTCTCCAAACTCAACACACTTGGTTGTGTTGAGTTTGTGGTTCCACCCCTAAAGACTGTAGTTAGCATAGTTTTCAACCCACCACATTGAGCGCTGATACTAAGGGGCTTCCCCTTGGTTATTTAGATGTGCCTGTGTCATCCAAGTCTCAAACTAATGAACTTGGAGAGAGGTAGCTCGATTGAGGAGGATGGGAACATTCATTTGTGAAATGTCATGCAGTCAACGACGAAAAAGAGCCCCTTGTCTCCCAGTCTGCAACTTGAACGCACAACAGATTCCCGACATGGTCCGGCCAAGTCCACACAGCATTCCGGCCCTGCACCTGCATCCGCGGATCATCACACCATCCTTCCGTTTCAAGCAAAGGCCTGAGCCTAACGCGCCCCCTGACCTTCTCCAGCTAACGTAAACTAATTAGGCTGGTTCTGAAAGGAAGGGCTTAATCAGCCTCCACTGATCTGGAGCATGTAATTCTGCTCTCCCCGATAGAACCTCATTATCTCATGTTTTCAAAGGAGAGCGGGGTGGGGGGTGGGGGTGGGGGGGTAAAGGGGTAGATGGAAGGAGAGAGGCGGAGGAGGAGGAGGTGGTGCTGGTACAGGAAGGGGGTGTTACGTTGTTCCTTTCGTCCAAGAGCTCCTTTCCTCTCACGTCGGACTCTGAAATCAAATGTCAAGCGTGAAGCGCGGAGAGCGGTCAGTACCGCCCTGTCCGTCGGGCTGCACAGAGGGGGCCTTTGTCCGCCGTCACTTAGCGCCAATTACAGCCCGTCAAAATAGTTTTTCTGCCGTGGGGCGACGTGTTAATGGGCCCAGGGTTGGGTGTGAGGAGCAACCCTGTCCACACACACCAACCAGAGGTCAGGGGTTAATAGGACCCCTTCTGATGTGGCGGATGAGATTTCGGCAACCTTTCGCTGGCGAGGGAGAGCCAGAAGCAAAGCTGGGAGAATGTGATACAATTAGGCGGACAGCTAGCGGGCCACAGCGGAGGGGTTCTAAGAAGTAGGACGGGCCTGGAACAGATGGGAAACAGGCCGCTGGCCAAACAGGTGCCAGGGAAGGTCAGATCCCCGCCCACCAGGAGAGAGGACACAGGTGAAGACACGCCAGACAAACTCCGGGGCCTTCTTTGCGATGAGCAATTAAAAATCCTGTTGATTTGTTTCTGTGGTCACAAAGAAGGTCCTTTTGTGGTTGTGAAAAGGTCGCGGGCCATCGGGCCCTCCGTGGCATTTCTCCGAGCGGGGCGGCTGGCTCAGCCAGCGCTCAGGGCCAGCAGGACTCCAGACCGCCCTTAGATAAACCTGGAAACTCTCGAATACATGAAAAAAAGACTTGGCATAGCTGGCGTCTGACCTATACCTCATATTTCCTGTGTTTAAATAATCAGCGATTATCTGATGCGGAATGAAAAACCACCCCCCAAAATTATATGTTCATTAGATTGAATCGTGCTACATGTGAGAACTGAGCTAGTCCCCTGTTTGCACCATAAGTGTGGGAAAATAACCCGACAAACTATCCCTGAGCCCTCAGAAGGCCCACAATGCTTTTCCAGGGAACACTGGAGATGAAAAACGCCACCGCTATGCTGAGTAAATCTAACCACATGCAAGCATGTGGGACCAAACGGATGACTTCTATCCACATTTAAACGCTCTCAAAATACTTCTCGGGAGTTATTGGTGCACAGATCCCTCCTCGCCAACGTCCCCTCACCCAATCCCTCGGAAAAAAGGGCCCCTACTGGGAAACAGCCTTCGGGAACCGAGCCCCCAGCCCCATGCTCCTAATGTTGAAATAAGGGAGGTGATTGAACTCAGCATCCAAATTGGATTTGTTTAATCTGCATCGAGTTTGAACATCCTGTGTAAACACGAGCGTGTGCAGATGTCGGAAACGCCACAGCCAGGAACGTGAATGCCCGTGGTTGACTTTGGCAGCGCATGAGAGGAGCAAACAGCAGTGTGTGGCGGTAACAGGGGCTCGAGGACTTCCATTGTTACCAGAGGGGGTCAAAGGGCCACTTCCTACTTCACAAACGAAGGAGTGCGCTCGAGCGGAGGGGAACGAGAGAGGTCAGGAGAGATGAGAGGAATTTCTGCCTTTTTAGATCACCGGGTGAACGTGTATCTCCACATGGTTCAGATCACATTGAGTTAAAAGCTGCATACAATTCGTCATTACAACCCCCTTGTCTGAAGCCCACCCAATAGGAAGCGATCATTGTCAAAACTCTTTAAATTAACAACTGGTGAGAATGAAAAACTCCTACTGAGTTATGACCTCGTTCAGAACCACAAGCTGTAAAAAATAAAAAAAAGAATGTGTGCGGTGTTGAAATCAAGTAAACACAAACATCATTAGCAGGTTACCATATGTAAGTGCTGCCTATAAACAACATACTCTGGTAAGACTCCAATTTCCTCGCCGTCTTTGTTTATTTCAGCAGCTGCTCGATTCAATGTCAAGTCACATATCAATCGTCTCATGCAACAGCGGTTTCTGTTATTTTCTCCCACAGAGACGTAAGTGAGAGTTTGACATTGTCCTGATGAGCTTGTCCTACTCCCTCCACCTCCGAGTCAGGGCACCCCGTGCCTCTCAAAGCCAAACTCATTAGGGAGTGTGTTTTGGGGAAGGGGTGGAGGAGTGGTGGGGGTCGCTGGAGGTCAACTCTAATCCCTCCGTCTCTGCGGAGCAGCGTGACAGCGCGTCTCCTCCCAGGAAGATTGGACGAGTCCTCCAGGATCAGACAGGCCTGATGACAAAGTGTGGCAGATTGATTCGCACGCATATAGACACAGAAAGACACACACACACACACACAAACTGTGTGACAAATTAATTCTTCTCTCAGCCAGAACCTCGAGGAGTTATCCCTTCAAGCAGTTCCCTCAGCATATTTTTTCTTGTGCGCATACACACCTGTGAACGCACGTGTGTAATTTTGCTTGTTTGTGTGTGTGTGTGTGTGATTTTACTGCCTTATTTCTCAGCACTAACTGTGACGTGAGGAGAAATTGTGTACAAGGTGACGTTTTATTATGTCTGGCACAACAAAGGCAATTTCCGGCGTATTCTGAAGACTTGACAGTGTTGCCGTTGATGTGATTTATTCTATCTGATGCCTGCCTTTACTGAACTCTGGTCATGTTGCCCTTGTCTCCGCTGTTACGTTTTATTGTTTTCATTGACATGTGCAACTGGTTTACAGATGGCTTATCAGCGTCGTACACTATTGAACTTGAGAGAAGCAAAGATGGCAAAAAAAGTTTGAAAAAAAGAAAAATAAAGAAGAAAGAACGAGGGGATGGAGAGACCGCAGGGAGGTGAAGACACAACAGCAAACAAAGGCCCGAAAGAATGTGCAAAAGAGAAAGAATGTGAGAGAAAGGAGCAGAAAAAAGAGTAAAGGAAAGAAAAAGAAAACAAAGAAATGAGAGAGAGAGAGGGAGGGAGAGAGAGAGAGAGAGAGAGAGAGGGAGAGAGGGAGAGAGATGTGGGCCATTCATAAGCAGACTACTCCTAGCGATCTTGGGCCAGCACACCTGCTACTATTCACTTCAGAGGAAATAGACACTCTGTGGATGAGAGGCGTTTGGCCCCCGGACAAAACCGCTGCAGCGCCAAATTAGAAACAGGAAGGACTGTGGGTAAGGCTCAGATTAAAAACGCACTCCCCACATGGACTCAATATACTGCAGGCCTGATCCTGCTCTGGAAACCCAAAAACCAACAGCACTATTTTATGTCCCAGTCAACAGAACGCCCGCTTGTTTGCTCAGTGACAGCAACAGAGATGCAGTCCAAAGTCAACCACCGAATGTTGGTAAACTTTGCCTTTGACTCTAAATACTTCTTGTTTAATGAGGAGGGGTCATTTCAGAGAATAGCACATATATTTGCAATGTCCCCGAATGAGTGTAAATCAATCTTTAAAAAAAAAGAGACATCAATTGTAATTGATCTGTCACATTCTAAACTATACGTTAATAGGGATTAATAGGATATTAAATCTACTGTGTGTGTGTTCAAAGGCAGTCCATGTCAATATGCAAGTGTGGTGCACACGTGTCCGTGCACATGGGTACCATGTGTATGAAGACCCTTAAATGTCCAGTTTGTGTGTCTGGCATGAAATCAGTGCAGATCCCTAATTAGTAGTTAGGGTCAACAAACCACCCTGACATCAAACCCCCACACTGAGGCACTTGGCTCGGAGAGAAAAAGATACAGTCTGTTTGCGTAATGTAAGGGTTTTAGTCTTGAAGTTAAGAGTTCACCATCCCTGTGCAGGCATTCTGCATACGTATTGGGGGGTTTTCATCACTTTGAATGTTATAGATGGCTAGGCCATCCCAACTGCAGATGTGAGGGGTGAGAGGACATGGTTTCTCCACCGTGAGGCCTAAATCCTCCTCTCTCATTGGCTCGTCACTGGACAGGGCCATCTCTCAGCAACTCTGCCGGATGGATGGGGTGAGCACACACACACACGGACACACACACACACACACGGACACACACACACGGACACACGGACACATACACACACACACGGACACACACACACGAACACACACACGGACACACACACACGGACACACACACACACACGGACACAGCACAAGCTAACTTTCCCACAGAAGACCATTAGCGCTGTTAACACTGTCAACAGGCGGCTAGCAGTAGCTAATGATCCGGAACCGAGTGAAGGAAGAGGACTGAACCAGTGGAACTACCAAGAGGTCTGTGAACGTACCAGAAAAGGAAATGAATATTGATATATGCCCGCTCCCTTCCTGCTTTGACCTCTGACCTCTAACGGGTTTCTCTTCTGCTGACGGGAGCGCAAAGGCATTTCCTGCCAGCTCATGAACATACTCACTCAATTTGGAGAATAGGAAAGAAGAAAATGTCAGAAAAACGTTGAAACTACTGAGGAAAAACAACATTACCTCTTACAGACCAGGACAAGGAAAAAAGTATGCTCTCATTCTCATACGATATTTCCATTTGCTCATGGGTCTGTCCAAGTAACGTGTTTCCCTCAATCTATCATTTTCACTGCGGTCACAAACTGTAGAAACCATACAGTAATTATTCCTACAGATATTGAGGAAGTCTAGAGGTCTTTTGTCCTGTGCTCGGCCTGAAAACAGGCTCCCTGCTCACAGTGGTCAGTGTAGGACAGGTGAGGATCCATGAATCACAGAGGGATTCCCCCTTCCTCTCTTTATAACAGCACACACAGACAGGAGTCTGCTGCTGACTTATCTCAGCTAGTGGAGCCAAACCACGTGGTCTCCACTGACTCTGAGAAGAAGAAGAAAGAGAGAGAGAGAGAGAGAGAGAGAGAGAGAGGGAGCGAGAGAGAGAGAGAGAGCGACCAGTGGAAAAAAAGAACCACAATAACCTAGGTTTGTGATGGCTTCTCTGCTCCACCTACACTGCTCCACCTCTCCTCCCTCCTGGGCGTTTGAAGAGTCTCTCTCCTCATGGAGGAGGTCATCACTGGAGCCATGAACGACTGCATTCACCCAGGGTCTGCCGACTGATGTCTGGGCCAAACGCATTGAAGTACACGCACACACACACAGCACACAAACATGTGCACACACACACGCACTACTCACACACACATTTCAGCAGACGGGAGTATGCTTAGTGCGACTCCAGGAGGAAAACCTGCCATGACATCACCCAGGGGACTGCAGGTGCAGGGCCGGGACAGGAAGTGAGATCACAGGAAGTACAGTGAGGCAGACTTTGCCATGCCACTGACAGGCTGTGGGAGAGCGGGGAGGGCGGGAGAAGTGTGTGTTACACCTCAGAACCGAGCAGACCAGGTCTGGAACATGCTCTTTACACAAACAAGCCCCTCTCATCTCCCCCCAGCTTTTTCGCTTTTACGACTTAGAGACCTGCTTTTGAGGAGAGGTGGTGTTAAAGTGACTACTTGAACTTATAAAGGAACAGAAGTGTTAACCTATGATGTCGTTTCACCAGATGATTTCACCAGCTTGGGTGCTTTTTTTTCTGTTCGTTGGATGGATGGCAAAACGTCGGAGAAACATCTAGAACCTAATTGGCAGTGACATGTAGATGTGCGAGTGGACCGTCCGGCCAACCAGGACCTCGGCCAAGCAACCGCAAAGTGATTTCTGACCAGTAGGACTGATTCCTACTGAACCCATAGGTGTACATGCAGGACGAACAAAGCTCACGTTAAACATCTGAACCCTGTGGCATTCCTCCAGCGCTGAGAGGTGTGACAAAATTCCCCCTCTAATGAAAGCCAGAGCAGAGCAGTGCTAGGTCCACAGACCTGGATGGGTGGAATGGTGTGTCCTTGACCGGCAGTTTATACAAAGCTTATTACGCTAATGAGAAAAGTGTGAGGAGTGGATTTCTCCAATACCACCCAGGGAAACAGAACCCATTGCCCCTGCACCCTGCATCTGGATGGAACCTTGCGGTAATCTGCTCTAAGCACCAGAGATTCAGGACCAGCTTTTTCTCATAGACCACCAACCGCGGACCCCAGAAATTCACAACACGTCCAGAGTCAAGCTAACGGGGTTTGAGGTTTCAAGTGTCATGTTCACAGGCATAAAAACTGTTCTTATCTCAGTAGTTATGTTGGCACACAAGCATTCCGAGATTGGAAATTCAGTTTGAACCCCTACATCAGACCTCAGAATTCTCCTGGGCTCACATCACAGGCTATGTAACAAGAGAATGATTGTTGCCATCTACTGGCAGACTCCTTCTTGGAAAGGTCAGATTTAAAGATAACCTTTCCCTCACACACCTGTGTGGAAGAGACAGTTTGCAAGGTTGAACTTGTGTTCCTCTCCAGTCATTTGACTAATTACATACACTTTACAGCTCAGTTTCAGCCACACCTCTATGGACAAAATGGTCTCCCCAAACCGTAAAAGCTCTCAGACGATCTTGAGTGTTTTTTATACTTGTGACATTGAACAGAAGCATTGGCGTCATGCAGTTTACGGGTGCCGCAGTGAGATTTACACAGTTTTCGACTTACATTTATCAAAGGGCGTGCTGGGCTTGTCATGTATACTCCTTGAGTGATCTCTCATCTTCCTGCTGCAGAGATAGCGGGCGCTTTCCTCACCACACTCCTGCTCTGGCTGGGAGACGCTCACAGGCGATCTGAGATCAGTATGCGCCGCCTAAAACGAAACCTTCAACCTCAGAGATGGGAACACTATTTCTGACCTGGGATCAGATTCTGGGGGCGTCTTCCTCCTCCAGCCTGTTAGATGATACCACATGTGGCACATATGGATCCCCTTCCGGCCCCCCCCCCCCCCCCCCGCCCTTCTCTGTGGAGGAGCAGGTCCACATGCGGACTACAAAGTACCACATCTCCAAATCTAGACCAGGTCTTGATAAAGGAATGACAATAGGATGGTTCTGTGTGTGAATGTGTGTCTATAATTACTTACTTAGTAATGTAGAGTTACTTGAGGCAATTTTAAACTTAGCTGAAGTCTGAATACGCAGTTCATAGTTACTTTATTTAAATTTAACATGTAAGATGTGACAGGTTGATGAATCACTGGAAGCGTGTCAATTAAATGATTTTCCTTCTACTGCTATTCCCCAGATAAAACACACTCTTCTCTACGAACAGCACATTGTATGTCCTCTGTGGTTTTCACTGCCTTCTTCTCTAGAGAATCATAAACCACTTCACAGTGTAGCATTGCCACGGCTACACTTACTACCAGGAGGAGGTTTGAACTTAAAGATGCCCTGGTCTCCTCCTCTCTCAGCTGGGTCCACCGTCATTGAGTGCATGATTAGCTCTTACAGAGAGCTAATCATGAGGGTCAGATGGCTGAGCGGTTAGGGAATCGGGCTATTAATCAGAAGGTTGCTGGTTCGATTCCCAGCCGTGCAATTGACGTTGTGTCCTTGGGCAAGGCACTTCACCCTACTTGCCTCAGGGGGAATGTCCCCGTACTTACTGTAAGTCGCTCTGCGTAAGAGCGTCTGCTAAATGACTAAATGTAAATGTAGAGAGCGCATTAGTGGAGCATATTTTCAGGAACAAGTTAGCAGTAGCTTTGACTAATTTAACTGAGTCATATATCCCTCAACTACCGTGATGCACACACACACAGTGTGTCAGCAGCTTGGATACGCTAACTCACTCAGGAACCGACAATGGAATAAAATACTCCATAAGAGAGAATAAGTAGATCTATCGCCTCTCTGTCATTCTGGAAAAGTAATTTCCATACTTTTTATGCTCCTGAATCTGTGGACAAGGCATGTGTGTCTGATGTGTGTTCAGAGCTGCAGCACAGATGCCACTGTCTCAGCTGGACGTCATCTCACTGACTGTTCTCGGAAAATAAAATAATAAAAAACACAATCTGCACCACCTCTAAAATTAGTATGTGCGGCACACGAAGAAACAAAAAAATAAAAAATATATATAAAGACTCCACAGTGGCCACTGCCTCTTCCCACATCTCTGCGTTCAAATGTCCCACCCTGGCACACGGCCGGCCTGGATCTCCCAGGACGACGGAGCACTTTGCTTCATCAAAGGTGCACGGCACTCTGCATACTTTCCAAATACGAGCGGCCAGAAATCTGGAAATCCGATTTATAACCCTTATGATTTTGGTTGTTGTAGCTGCAGATGCGTTTGTTTTTTTTTTCGTTTTTGCGCAGAGCTGAAGGAACAGGCCTGGCCATGCTAGCACTGCGTCAACGATACACTCATCAGGACTGCTGTGGTTCTGCTCTGTGTTTATGAGTAAACAAAGAGAGGGAAGAACACCTTTAACTTATTTGCCAGATGCTCACAGAAGGGGCGGGGGGGGGGGGAGGGGGGGGAAGGGGGGGGGCGTCCTAACCCTACGAATTTCAAGAGCGACTTTGCAGAAGTGTGTGTAGCAGGTGAATAGGAAACGGTTCCTAGGAAGCCACTTGTGGTATTCCAAGTAACACATGCTGACACCAGTAGCCTATGGCCCAAGCATACTTAGTGATAGACTGGTGCAGCTAGTAGAACAAAGTAAAAGTACTCAATTGGTTGAGCCTACTTCTACCCTGGTCCTCATTGGCTCATTGTGCTCCTACCCATTCTGGCCATACAGGCTGACTGTGAGTGTGCAGCTCTGTTTGTAACGGTATTCACAGTAGGTCCTTATGGCTTGGACTTTTGACCCTCACCTTCTCCGTGAGAAGTCCAGTAGTGGTCCCAGAGGAGTCGTCTGACAGTAACCTGCCCCTGAAGTCAGAGCCCCCCACAGGGGCCAGAAACACTGGCCCACTCAGTCCCCAACAACCATGTTCACTTGGAAGAGAGGTAGAGTGGGAGAGGGGGGGGGTGTTTCAGGAGAGCTACCCACGTGTAACCCACCATGGGAGCAGTATTTCCACCCAACCCAATGAAAGCTTTATGGACTTTAGGTATAAAGGCAAACCACTAAATCTAACACTTTTTAACACAAGCATTTTTCTTCCCACCCCCCACCCCACCCAGCACCCCCCACCCCCCCACCCCACCCCACCCCTTCACCCGACCCCACCCCTTCACCCGACCCTAACAGTTTTGGCAGAGACCCTTATTTTTTAAGTTGGGCTCAAGTTTTTAACTGTTGAACATTTAGTTGATTTGCATCAAATGTTCATTAACCGTGTCAGGGAAGTGACTTCCTCCTGAAGTCCATTAAAATGGCGCGGGCGTTGAGGCAGGGCTACGGGCAGGGCTGGGATGCTGGGCTGTGGTGGGCTCTACGCTGGAGAAATGGACACCAGATGGGGAGTGAGGGGGGAACGGATGCAAGGTAAAATAAAATAACACATGGAGGGGATTGGAACTGAAGTGTGGTGGAGGGGAGGGGGGGGGGGGGGGTGGGGGTGCTGGTCTGGCACAAAATGGCTGATTGCATCATTTAGGTGGGCCGTCACGTCCTAAGTGGATGAGATTATGTATTTTGACATGTCTTTGCGTAACAACGCCTTTGTCAACAGAGACAACGCAAACATTGGCAAACACAGGATCTTCGACCCATCCCTTCGAGCTTGAATTGGGGTTGTAAGAAAAAAAAAAAAAAAAAACATATCTTGTTCAGTGTAACTTTCACAGCGCAAAAGCCCACCAAATAATATATTTCAATAGCATAGCTGATTGAAAAAAGCATGCGTGTTGGTTTTCCCTGCAAGCGTATGCATGTGTCTGAAATGGAAACCAACATTCCATGGTTCCAATGTGCTCTCGTATAAAAAAAACATTCTATTTACAGCATTGTGAGCAGCCTTGTACTCGCTTCCAAACCCTTTCTAATGCAAACACAGCAGAAGACAGTCTGTCAAACCCCCCCACTCTCTCTCTCTCTCTCTCTCTCTCTCTCTCTCTCTGTCTCTCTCTCTCTCTCTCTCTCTCTCTCTCTCTCTCTCTCTCTCTCTCTCTCTCTCTCTCTCTCTCTCTCTCTCTCTCTCTCTCTCTCTCTCTCTCTCTCTCTCTCTCTCTCTCTCTCTCTCTCTCTCTCTCCCTCTCGCTCTCTCTCTCTCTCTCTCTCTCTGTCTCTCTCTCTCTCCCCCTCTCATTATCGTATGCGCCGTCATGGCTACAGTGAGAAGTCCTCGTCTCCTTCCTCCTCCGGTGTTCCGAGGTTCATGGCTGGTATTGAATTGTCACCCTGAGGACAATGCATCATTACCATATGAAGTCATCCACACGAGCCTGGGAGGAATCTGCAGGATGATCTGTAGCCACCGTCTCAATCCCTCTATAAATAAAACATGAGCGAAAACCTCTCCTTGGGCAGAGTGCGCTCTTGTTTGAGCTGTTGTGTTACTTATCTAACGCTTCTCTAATGTTGCTCTTACACATTTCTCTACGTTTCATCCCCTGTCAGTGTCAGAGCCAGGGCATTCCCCTGGTGCCAGCCACTCAACAGAGCAGGATGACTCAGACTGCTAGATGACAATGGAAGGCAGTCAAATGCAGACGAGAGGTTAGAATGTGTCTGAGCATGTGCAGTGGGGGGCAGGTACAGGTTCCTGTGTTTGTTTGTCTTCATTAATTAGAGCAGTTGGGGAGCTTGTCTCTGTCTGTCTGTGTCTGTCTGTCTGTCTGTCTGTCTGTCTGCCTGTCTGCCTGTCTGTCTGCCTGTCTGTCTGTATGTCTGCTGGCCTGTCTGGAATCAGATCTATTATGTGTTAAATCACAGTGCAGACAAACACAGAACTTTGAGACCCCGCAACTCTAAACCCCACTCACAGGTTCTTGTTTTGAGAGGCATGAATTCCCAGGGTTCAACTTTTCAAGTAGCATTCCCAGGGACCCTTGCAATGACATCTGATTCAGAAAAACATGTCCCGGTGTTTGTCTAGTTCTCCCAGGAGACTACAACATGTGTGTGTATGTAGCAAGGCGACCCCCTCCTCCCTGTGACTCCAACTACTTTGGATCATTACTGCTTACCTCCACTGACTGACTTTCACTTCTTGCTCCCAACAGCCAATGTTAGTTTCCATAGTTACCTGAAGAGTAAGCTGAATGGTATATTTTTTTATATGTTGTGTGGGGGGGGGGGGGGGGTTTCTTGTTGATTGAGTTTGCGATTATTTATGCTAGGAAAATTGCACTGTTTTGTGTTGAAAATGCTATGTGGGATTTACAACAATTGGAGCGGAGTGTTTTCTCACGATAAATACACATTATTTATTTACAAATAAAGTGGTTATAATAGAAATAAATACAAAATAAAAATCTGAGCATTATACTTCATGTGGTATTGCACCCATTTCAAAATGTACATCAGAAATACATTTTCAAAACCAGTAAAGGAATATTCCTCCGATTAAAATATGTATTTTTTAAATATATTCATATATAGTTTTTTCTTCTTCTTCCAAAATAGCTCGGTCTTTCTTTCATATAAATAAGAGTCTTCATTGGGAAACCGGGTGTCCACAACCTCTGTCTTAGTCTCTCAGTCCCTCTCTCCATCCCTCCCTCTCTCGCTCTCATTCTCGCTCTTTATCTCTCTCCCTCCCTCTCTCTGCGTTTTTTTTTGTTGCTCTTCCATCTCTCTCGCTCCCTCCATCTCTCTCCGCCTCACCGGCATCCACAGCCCTCTACCACCATGTCCTGGTAGTTTTTCAGGATGACCTTCTCGTACTCGTCCAGGTAGAGCAGGGAGATGGGGCTGAGCTCTGTGGGCACGCAGCACGCCCGGGGGATGTTGGAGTTGACTGAGTTGACCAGCGTCTGCACGATGGCGTGGTTGGTGGAGTTGAGGTGGTCCGCCAGGGGGAAGGGACACTCGCCGTGGCAGTAGAAGGCGTGGTAGCCGGGCGGCGCCACTATCCACTCGTTCCAGCCCACGTCGCTGAAGTCGACGTAGAGCGCGTGTCTCTTGCAGCTGGCCTTCTGCTGCTTCCTGCGCTGCTTGCGGTGCGTCGCCTGACGTTTCTCCCGCGTGTGCAGGACGCCATCGCCTATCCCGTCGTGACCGTACGTCACCAGCAGGGGGCGGGCCTGCGGCCACGAGTCCTGGTCCTGGTGGAGGGACCGGCTCACCCTGACGTGCCTGTTCCTGCTCCTGCCGTCCCCTCCGCCCTCCCTGGGGTGGTGGACAACCTCCACCTGGAAGCCGTGGTTGCGGCGCCCCCCGGAGGCCCACTGGGACACTGCGGGGCTGACGTCGAAGCTCTCCCAGCGACTCAGAGAGTCCTGCACCAGCCGCGTGTCCAGCAGACGGGTCAGGGGCTCCCCGCCGGGGGAGGAGGGGGCGCCGAACACCTCGTACACGTTGATGCGATGGAGGCCCGCGCCGGTGCTGCCGTCGCTGCCGTTGCTTGAGGTGGGGAGGGGCGTGCCCCCCAGGACCTGGTCCCTGAAGATGCGCAGCTCTGCGGAGGTAATGAGCTCCTCTCCGGGGATGGAGGTGAGGTTGAAGAAGAACTGCTGGGTGGTTCTGCTCTTCAGGCTGGCCAGGGCCTCCATGGACTCTGCAGAAGACACAGGAGGGAGAAGAGGGTCGGTTACACACTGATGCTGAGACTATGGACATGAAGCACTGAAGCTGTTTTAACCCTTGTGTTATCTTCGGGTCATTCTGACCCATCAGTCATTGTGACCCACCGTCGTATTGCGACAACTTTACCGCATACAAAAACAAAGTGAGGAATTTTCTTTTAACCGTCAGACCCCCCACATTGTGAAGGTTAAAAGAAAATGCTATTTATTTGTTTTTGTATAGGGTAAAATTGGGTAAACACAACGATGGTTGTGAACCTTTGGGTCATGTGACCCGAAGGCAGCACAAGGGTTAACTCACTCTTGCCTTCACCCCCCCCCCCCCCACACACACACACACACACACACACAGCGACTGTGAGTTGCCTCTGGCTATGGGCACATCACACAGATAGTCACACAGACTGACTCGTGTAATGGCAGGCAAATTATGTTATTTGTCATCATGGAATAACATCATTGGAGCCAGGTTAATAAATGTAATCTGTCAAAATGTCATGGCATCAAAGCAAGGTGTTCCCCTGTCTTGATAAGATAGGATAGAGTCTCTGATAGCATCTTCTGTTCTGCATGCTGCTAGGACGTTAAATGTCATGTCGAATGTTGCCCTTTACAGATTGCCAGCAACGATGCTAGAGTAAAAGGCTCCATCGTGTATCTTGGGATCATCAAAGCTCTGTTTTGACAGTCAATCAACATGGGATGTTATGTGCGATTTATCTGATTGACACAGACATGGTGATGTATTTAAACCCCCCGAATGGAAGGGTTAATGCATTTTATTCCTTATGTAATTTCTATTCTACAAGACACTAATTTGATTAATGTGTACAAATATGAGACATATTTACATCAACTGCAATTCATTTGATCGCATTGAAACTTTGAACTTTTACCTTTCATACATCCGAGATGATAAAAACACACGCTTTTTTTTATCTGTTTGGTGTGGTAGAATAAACACAAACTTTGAACTTTTCCAAAGGAGGCTTTTAGGAAATTCCACTCTCTCATCCCAAATCTCCCTCCACAGACACAAAAGACCTCAATTAGGCCAATCTCTCTTCATTTGATGTGGGAAAACCCCTTCTTTATATTTTCCTCTCTTCTCCCCGAAATCCCTGTCATTCTCTCTCTCTTTCTCTGCTCCCTTACTCCAAAATCCTTCTCCGCTCTCTTTCCTTTCCCAACTCTCTCTCTCTCTCTCTCTCTCTCTCTCTCTCTCTCTCTCTCTCTCTCTCTCTCTCTCTCTTCAGTTCCTAATCCCGGAGCTAGAGAGCTGCTGTATGAACATGTTGCTACTTGTCTAAAACTTGTGAACCACAGATATGAGTGTATCAACATTCCTAATTTCTTTTCACGCTGTGTGCCAAAACAAAAGATAACGGCTAATGTTGGGTCATTCATCTTAGGCCTGTCTCTGGCTGCCGGTTCCTCTCTTATAGAGGAAATGTTCTGTTTGGCATGGACATTTGTTATTTTTTCAAAGCGATAGTGCAGAACCTAATTATGCCTCTCAAATTAATATCAGCTAGCAGATGTGTTGAAATGATTGGGACTCCATGCTTTGATGTTAAGAGTTACATCTGTAGATACATGCTTATTACATGCTCTCAGAATGTGTATGTGTGTGTGTTAATGCATGATGTGTGTGTGTGTGACCAAGCAACAGAATTACAGTCAAACGAAAACGGAAAGGTTATTCAAGAGTGTTTTCAGCTCTGGACATTGCTGCTGTGGAGGAACAGGCATCCCCTTGCCTAAACATACCAGCTGGCCAAGTCAACATGTGGCCTAGTCCAGATGAGAACACAGGTGGCTTAAGTTGGCAGTCAGGCCCTCCAGTCTGTCTGGTTGGGTGACCGTGGTCTTTGTCATGTGTCATTGTAACCACTGGGTGTCATCCACTCCAGTCCTCTGGAGAGCACCCAACCACCCCACCACCCTGGTGAGTCACCCAGTGGAAAGTTCCCCCACAGGAACACTTCAGACTGGGTGTTAAACCCTGGGGATTTAGGGGTAGAGCTTAAGGGCACATCAAAGTGTAGAGCTGCATCTACCTGCTATACCAAAGATTTAGGGATATTAAATGAGTGGTATAAAATGTATTTTTTATTTTCGGGGGGGTAGGAATGTAAAAATTATAGGGAGGTATTTTTCTCCTTAAGAAAATGACTGGAACTCCCCTCTCCTGTGCACTTCGTTATTCACAACTGTCTCCAAGCAACATAATTTGTTAAAGTATCATGACGTTGCCATTTGATGCACCATACCACTCTATAAAGTGAACCCTCCCACAATGGGATTCTCAGCGAATACCCAGAGACATTCTTGAGTAATCACTACGTAATGTACTGTAACTGTAGGCTACCGACAATTTAGGGTTACATAGATCTTTACAGACACACTCATCTGACACAGTGAAACTTGGGTTGAATAAAAAGTTCACAATCCGCGCGTATCCAAGGTATAAACCAAATATGCAATTATGGCTTCTATTATTGGAACATGCGTAATGGCGCTTTAAGTGCGCTACTGGAGAGGGTGATTGGGCAAGCATAATGCCCAGTTCAGAAGACTTTCTTTAGTTCCGTTAGAAATGACTCAGAACTAAGTCTGTCTAACACGAATACTCTATAATAATGCGTGTAAGTCTAATGTCATGTCGTGTGTTATTGAAGTTGCAGGGTGATTACTATCACCTGCGCATACGCACGCCTCCCTTTATACTGCTCCCGTGGTGCGTGTCTGGAAAAACTGTTTTCAGAGCCCACGTAAACACCATAAATTATTAAGAAACAAATTACCCCTGGGACAGCAGCACCCTCAATGTTTTTGATGCTCGGTATAGTACCAAGCTCGGAATGTTTGGTGAACAGTTGCATCACTACATATTTGAAGGATTAGTCAACCACAATGGGCTTCTGGGACCAACCCTGACAATGAGTTTTGAAATTATTTTAGAGTCTTATCTGGCTGCATATAAGTCTTATTTACATATAAGATTGGAATCCGCTGTTTTTCTGTATTTAAGGAGGTGTACGGGCATCCGGACGCGTGTCATCTTTATTATTATGTGACTAGTCCCGCCATAAAATTGTAAAGGCTCTTAAATTCGCATTCACACTCTGAGTCATGTTTAAATACAGGTTAGGGTTGTCTGAGAGGGCAGAGGTGCTCTCCACCTGACAGGTAAAGTATGTCACTAATACATACCTTCATGGTGAAAGCTTCTAATCGTGTTGGCCTTGCTGGCGGCTCTCTCTGCGTGTTTCCCCATGTTTCTGGGCCGTTTAGTGTTGTGGTCTCCGTTCACTGAGTGCATATGGTAAAGGTCCACCATGTACTGCGGCACCACCGCCAGCTTGCTCGGGTTCGGCCTCCTTTTGAGTCCGAACATGTTTAGGAGTCGAAGCTCAAATTCGTTGAGAAAGTTCTCCGATTGCTCCGGGGTTTGTTTCCCAGATTCGCTGTATTTCCTTCGGCCGACCTCGGGAATAAGTCCTGCAGCACCTCCCAGCAACACCTGAGCGAGGAGCAGTACTATGAGAGAGCGGACCACGGCGACCATGATCAGTCAGTCCCTGTGAAGAAAGTAACTTCTGTCAATACACTGGCGCCGACACTGCCGCTGATGTATTGGCAACGCAGACATCGGGGTTCACTGCAACATTCCCCCAGCTGCGCGTGTCTTCCATGCATACAATAGGAATTATTGAAGGGGGGGGGGGCAGGTTGAAAGGAAGACACCTCACTTTGAAGTAAAGAACAAAAAGGGCCGGGAATAATACCCCCGTCGGCTATACTAGCTGAAATAGGAGATTGATCTTAAACATTGCAGAGGTAAACTAAACATGGAGATATCAAGGTTAGGATGAAAGAAAAAACAAGTTAAACAAAAAAGGGGGATGGGACAAGAAAGAGAAAAATCAAAGAAACTAATTTAGAAGAAGACAGACGAAAAAGTCTGCAATTAGAAGATATAAGAAAGTGTTTGGTGAGGCTGTAATAAAAAAAAAGAAACATGTCTGTATAACCCACAAGATCACACAAAGCATGGAAGAATATTGTCATCAAAAAGTTAAGAAGAGACAGTCCAAGAGCTAGTCAGACAGTGCTACAAGGGTCTATTTGCGAGGCTTTGACGTCCATGTATGACTATAATCATACAGGATAGAGTTACTTCAAGAGGCTCGCAGGTGTTACATCTGACGTGCGCACACTGGCCAGATGTAGGCAAGACTACTCCTTAACGCAGAAACAAGACATCAAAAACACCAGCAATCATAAAGTACTTGTTCTCTAAATAACCCTCAGTGAAATTAGTTCAAGTACTTATAAAAGGTATTTTAGGGAATTTTATGGAAAGTTTTGTGAGAGACAGATCTCAAAATGTGCTACTGTCAACACATGGATACCGAGAAATGGTATATTCTTTCCCAGAAAGTTCTAAAGATTATAACTTAGACAACTCTCAAAGTAAAAATTATAGTATACTTTGACATTGATGTTGTTTTACCTGATGAGGAAGAGCTGTGTCCGGTCGTCGTTCCAGCTTTGGGCTCCGATAAATTCCACATTAATTCGTGTATATTCCACGCTTTTCCTTCACGGACGAAAGAGAGTCCTTGCACTGCACCAATCGCCTACTCTCGCACATACTCTTACCAGCTGCACAACAGGCGACTTGGTCTATAAACTACGAAAAAAAATAGTTTCTCTATGAGGAGGAAGCGGAGTCGTGTAGGCAGGACCGATATGAAGCACCTCTGTTGAACATCTTCAAATGAGAACTGTTTAGTGAGATAAAGTTGAGTTGCTTTAGGAGATAAGGTCAGTCTGTCGCTCTTTGGACCCCAATGCAGAGAGTAAAGGAACGTCGCCTCTCGCGCTCCTGGTGCAGCCAGTGTAGTAGTTAAATTGATTGGTGCCTTCTCTTCGCCCAACAACTCTTTTTGTCGTCTCGTGATGTCACCAACGCAATGCTGTCAGTTTCATGGCGACTCAAAAGCACCTCCCGTGAGCCTGGAGCGAGTCCTACCACAGCTCAGGTTATAGGCTGTTTTCGCAGGTTTGCATTTAGAATTAGATTACTTAATAGACGGCAGACGGCAGACGTTAGATAATTGTAAATGCCGAATGTGTAGCACACCGCTAGGCTATAACCTTCCTGAAATGAATGACCTACATTTATTTGATCATATCTTAATAGTTTATAGTTAAGTGTTCGATCAGTTTAATCTTCTTCATCACATAGTTAATATAAACTTGAAAGAAAAAATATTGGTCCCATATATATGTTGTCCTATTAAGGTAGCCTACAAGAAAATGTATTTGTTAAATTGTATTCAACCCCAAATACCTTCGTATAATATTTGATACTTCACTTTAGTTTGAATCAAGATAAAATAAAAACAATTGTTGTTTATTCAAACAGTTACACAGAAATTCATCGGCACAGTTTTTTAAAATACCTCCGGATAATTGATCAAGAGGTGTTAGTTGTGGGATTAAGGGTGTTTTGCTATTGGATTAAAACTAATTGACAATGAGCAGGCAAATGTGTTGCCTTTGTAGATCGGGGGGATTACAGACCACAGTGACTATCCTATCCCATGACAGGCACCTGAAAATGTCCCTCCAGTTGTATTGTTGTTTCTCTCAGTTGTGTGAGACAAAGATGTTATTTGTCATCCAGGAATCTCTCCCCTACAGGCAATATCACAGTCATTTTATACTTGACCTTATTGCACAAGATCAGCGTTGAAAGCATTACAGTGTAACAACGATGTTATTGTCAGCAATGACTGGCATTTGCTGCCTCGCGAAAATCTTAAAATATATTAATTCAGCAGTTGTTAAATACTTTTTGGAAACTTAAAAAAAAAAAAAAAAGGGAATTGTGTAAAACAGTTTTCTTGTACAAATTACTTAAAGTACCCCAAACCTAGCTCACACTGGGTGTCCAACTGCCTCATTACCAGTACATTCCCTTAAGGTTCCACCACTTAAGGGTCCTGTGTAGCTCAGTCTGCCCTCATGTCCTCTTTCCAAAGCCAACACTCTAGACTCCATGCATTCTAGAACCTCTTAACGTAAATGTATGTGAATACTACAGAGCAGATGGGTCTTGGTAGCACACGCCTCACCCTGTAGATATTGTAATAGGCTTGACGATTCCAGAGTGCCTGACCTAGACACAGGCCTCCAGGGTAACACTGAGGGAAGAGAGTGGCAGCCCCATTGTTCTTCAGCATATACAACCCCGTAGGGTTTAGTCAACAACATTGATGTTGGACACATTTCCATATGAAAAGCCTCCATTGATTAGAGGTAGTTGCTTCCATTAAGTGATGATGGTGAGACAGGAGGCTGTGTTTTGGTCAAAGCAACAGGCATGTTTTGTTTGGAGAGATGGCAATAGATTAAATCTCATTGAGATCACAAGATATCTTTGTCTGGCCGGCAGGACAATAACATTTTATGAGGGATAATCCCGGATCATCCACTTTGCAATTATAATACACAGAGGGTGTCTGTGAGGGCATACCTTTGGCTGAGCGTCATTGGGCTCTACTGTAACTCTCTCTCGCTCTCTCTTCTGTCTTTCTGTCCTCAACTTTTGATCCTGCTCTCTCGTTTCCCTTCTCAGTCCACTACCAACATGAAGGCTTTTAGAGACAGTAGCAATACTCCTACTTGTCCATCCCTTTTGGTTATCAGAGTCAATTGTGAATGCGGATGACGACAGTTAACAATATGCAATAATTGGTCAATACAGCATGTTTCCCTCCACTTTTCTGCTCAAGGGACAGTTGGGTCCCTACTGTTGCCATAACACCACTTGGCTGAATGTAGTGCTCTAAACCCAGCCCCCGTAAAAGCTTGCAGCATTTACATGCTTTAGATTTAGGGATAAGGTCTCACACAGCTGTGAGCATCTTTAATTACCCAAGTTAAAGGATTAGAGAAAGAAAGAGTGGGGTTATCTCATTCTTTCTGCTATGTGTGTGTGTGTGTCCTGGCACAGCTTTTGTCAGGTAGAGAGGAATGTGTTTCCTCGGGCTCTGCTGTGGGTGCTGTTGATCAGCGATGCCCCCCTGTCGTTCCTGGACACTAGGCAACCCAAGGCTTTCTGGGTGCTACGAACTCAGAGCTTCATGAACTGGGGTGATGTCATAACCCGGAGGGAGATACATCTGCTTATCTTGAAGTGGCAGCTGATCTGATTATATACTGATTGAAAGGACAACAGTTCAGGCCAATGGGAGCGAAAGATGACAGTGTTGCTGGGCAGGTAGAAAGGATAGAGGACCCGAAAGGGAAAGGAACGACCTGCCAATGAGGAGGCCTGAGAAGGTAGTCGGTTGACAGTGCCTGCTCAGTAAGTTATCCAGTTACTCAACACACCTCTGTTTTGCAAGTACCATCAACATCATTGAGCGTTACGGTCAAGGTTTCACCTAGACAATACAATTGAATGCATACATTGAATGACAGAAGGGCTAGATCAACCCGAGGTAATCGACAGACAGTTGGACCTATGTCCGATTGGGATGTGGAGGATTTCGCCCTCACCAGAGAGAGGCAGCCTCAAGTTCTTCCTGCAAAACAAAGGTCTCTGGTTGTAATCCCCCCAGGCCTCAGTACGCACACCAGGGCTGAAAATGTCACAAATCAGGATTTCCCAGACCATTGGGCATGTACCCAGTAGGATACGTCCATCCCACCTCTCTCTGTCATGGACTGACCTGTGCCATTTGAATTCATTCTGCCTTCTTGATCTTGGTTGAAATGACACAGGGGCTCAAGTTCAGGCCTGTCTCGGACACATCCAACCCAGGCTCGGGGCCATGTCGTCAGACAAACTGGGGCTGACCCAGGTTCACGTCAGCCTTGACATTTGGTATTGGCTGACGTGAACTTGGGTCAATTGTCAACCATTGGTGAAACACGTCATGTCCTTTTATAGTTCTGAGAAATCTTCCATACTGGCAGTTCCTACCGATTCCACAGCTAAATATGCATTATTTACCAGTGTTTGAAGATGTCATGGTGGAGTTGAATTATTTTCTTGTAAGGAAAGTCCCTCATGATCCATGTGGCTTCTCCTAAGACAGGTCTTGTTGTCTTACCTCCATGAAAGAACAATGTACTACAGAGCCGCATTATACTAGGAAACAGTGTCACATCTGAATGCAGAGTGATGGATAATGAGGATGGTTGAATTTACATGATATGTGTGTGTGTGTGTGTGTGTGTG
Source organism: Thaleichthys pacificus (assembly GCA_023658055.1). Classification (NCBI taxonomy): domain Eukaryota; kingdom Metazoa; phylum Chordata; class Actinopteri; order Osmeriformes; family Osmeridae; genus Thaleichthys; species Thaleichthys pacificus. Next base: position 15,663,719 of record CM042869.1, on the reverse strand, counting down.
TGGTGGACGCTAGACCCAGCCTTGCTGTCCTCTCCCTTGTCTTCACACACATTCCAGGAGTCGCAGGAGAGACAAAGCCCTCAGATGACACTGCAGATTCAGTCATTAGCCTTTCACCCTCCGTTAACAGCTCCTTGGCAGGGCACAGAGCACACATTCCGCTGTGCGGAGGGACAGGGAGCCCCAATACACGCTAACATGGATACATGGAGATAAGAGGGAGTCAGGTGGCTGAGCGGTTAGGGAATCGGGCTAGTCATCAGAAGGTTGTTGGTTCGATTCCCGGCCGTGCAAAATGACGGTGTGTCCTCGGGCAAGGCACTTCACCCTACTTGCCTCGGGGGGGAATGTCCCTGTACTTCCAGTAAGTCGCTCTGGATAAGAGCGTCTGCTAAATGACTAAATGTAAATGTAAGAGTGAGTGTAGACAGAGGGAGGGGTTCAGACACAATCATAAGCAGTTTTATTATGTCATTTTTTGTTGAGTTGCACCGTATGAGGAACTCTTGCACACTTTTTGAACACAGTCAACTTTATTGATCCACATGTGCCTGACAGGAGCATGGCTGCTACTTGGTTACACACAAAAGTGCTCACATGATACATTTACATTACATTTAGTCATTTAGCAGACGCTCTTATCAAGAGCGACTTACAGTAAGTACAGGGACATTCCCCCCGAGGCAAGTAGGGTGAAGTGCCTTGCCCAAGGACACAACGTCATTTTGGCACGGCGGGGAATCGATCCGGCAACCTTCTGATTACTAGCCCGACTCCCTCACCGCTCAGCCATCTGACTCCCTATGATGATGCGTGAAAGGGATTGTGGGGGAATGGGATGTATTTCATAGAGGTTGGTCCCAAAATGGAAACCCACCAAGGTTAGAGCCGGCCAGCTAGAAAGCCAGAGTCAATATTTATGGATACTGAACATGTGGCACGCTCCTCTACCCACTAATTTGAGCAACAAGTCCACCTCCAGATTATATGGCCTCTCGGAGATCACAGGAGAAATATCCCAAACGTGCCCAGCTGTCTCAAATATTGAGATGCAGATTCAAGAATAAGCACATGACATGGATGTTTTTGTCTTTATTTAGATTATATGCATAATTTATGGCTTCATGAGGTATGCCACCATAAGTGTCGTTTTCACACACACACACACACACACACACACACACACACACACACACACACACACACACACATTGTGACTGTACTTTAAGCATACCATATGAGTTAAATACCCTTTGATGCCAGTTTGTAACCAATTCCCAGTGACAAGAGACAGAGGTCTATAAAATGTCATGTTGCAGTTATGAAACATTTAACTAACTGCACTTGTACCTCAGTTTTAACTCTAAACATATGCTCCATTTAGCAGAAGAGCACAGATGAGGAACAACCACTTCCATTTGAGTGTGTGAGAGAGAGGAGAGAGAGAGAGAGAGAGAGAGTGAGAGAGAGAGATAGAAAGAGAGGGAGAAGGAGAGAGAAACAGAGGGAGATGGAGAGAGAGAGGTAGAGAAGGAACGAGAGAGGAAGGGAGAGTAAGAGAGAGAGGGAGAAAGAGAGAGAGAGGGGGAGAGAGAGAGGTAGAGAAGGAACGAGAGAGGAAGGGAGAGTAAGAGAGAGAGGGAGAAGAGAGGGGAGAGAGAGAGAGAGATAGAAAGAGAGGGAGAAGGAGAGAGAACAGGGGAGATGGAGAGAGAGAGGTAGAGAAGGAACGAGAGAGGAAGGGAGAGTAAGAGAGAGAGGGAGAAAGAGAGAGAGAGGGGGAGAGAGAGAGAGGGAGAAAGAGAGAGAGAGAGAGGAGGGAGAGAGAGAGAGAGGGAGAGAGAGAGAGAGAGAGAGAGAGAGGAGAGAGAGAGAGAGAGAGAGAGAGAGAGGGGGAGAGAGAGAGAGACATAAATACAGGGATCTGCCCTTTGAATCCAGCTCCACTCATAAAGACACCACGTGTCACTCAATTATACGTCTGCATGATTAGAAGCTTGGCCTACGTAAACAGCCAGCGTCAAGATTTACATTTTACCGCTTAAGCACAAGCAGCTGTTTACAGTCCGGTAAAAAGGAAGGAAAACACTTAGCTAGTATCTACACAGAGGGGCAGGGAGCTTTTAAACCTTCACTCTGGCCACAGTGTTTCAGATTAATAGTATTTAATCTGGACTAAAATAGCTTTGACGTTAGAACAACCTAGGCATTGATCGCCAGAGGAGAGCAGTACTTCACCTCAGACTCCTGGATGTTATCGTGGCATTTTGTAATATGATAGAAGCTGTATTACTGTATTAATTCAAACAAAGGCACTGTGAAGGTTTAGTTTCAGGAACTTCAGCCAGAGTCCGTGGTGTGTTTTAATAGAAAGCCCTGAAGTGACATTTTGCAAAGACACTATTTTCAATCTCTCATGGAAGCTGACAGTGTAAGATTTCATACTTTTTTGTTTTTCTTTGACATTGGCAACAACAAGTATTACATCATGTTTTTGACGTTGACAGAAACCATTTCGGCGTCATTAAATTAAATTGTGTCCTTTCTCAGCATGTGTCAGGGCGTGTGACACTTTTGTTGTTGCCTTGGTTTTTCTGGGGGTGTTCACAAAGGTTGATCTCAAGTGTGACATTTTTTATATACACAAAACCAATATCATATGTCAAACAGACTAAGGTTAATATATGTTGAAAGGTGACTTTGTTTAAAGGTGAGGGTACACAATTTATGGAATAATCCACGCACTGTTTACCAAGGAAGGAGCACATCGAAAAAGACAGGTCTCCATCTCCTATAAATATAGCACAGGTGTCGGACAAAAACATATTAACTACAGGCGCAATGCCGTTTCAAGGTTTATATCAAGCCGTTTGGATTTAGATAGGTTAAGGTTAAGGTTTTTCACAGAACTAACAGAGTTTAAAAACTGGACAGATCACATTTTGGGGGGTTTATCTGCCAAACCTACATCCCTAAATGATTAGTCACATTCGATGATCATTTCTAGCACCTCACCGCACTATCGTTTGCCATCAAGTGAGGAGCTTCTCACACACCAATCAACTTCATTTAGTCAACATGGCCAGGCTGAATATAGACAGCAGATTGGACAGAGTGGAAGTCCAGGGGTCAACCACATTCATTATCGTGTCTCATTATCACATTGTCAGCTTGAGTCTCCGTTGGGGAGCAAAGCAGGCTTGTTAGAGTTCTGTAGGGAGACAGTTTCACTGTAGGGAGGAGTTGATTGTGCTTTGGCATCCACACAGCAACATTATAGCTGTGTGGTTTTATGATAATAATAATCTTCAGAGCAGCTGTATAAACATTTAACTGACAGTGCACTCCTATGGCTTTCTGTATGTATCTTTAACTTCAAGTATGTACTGGCTGTAGAATTTGATGGAGCTACAGTGAACACATCCAAATTCCAAACCCAAGCCCTGTTTAACTGACTCTCTCCACACTTTAATGTTTAAATTTACTCTAAACTTCACTGGAAAAAACTGTTAACATAACTGCTCTGCTATGTTGTTAACCCCCGTACGTTGAAAAGTTGCTGAAAAAAATCTCAAAGTCTAATACTACTGCAAAAGCAGATTCCCTACCAATGATAAGCATACAATTCAAATGTATTGAGAAAATTGAGAAATAACTCTGAGCAATTAGGGACTCACGGCAGCCATTAAAGTTGGATGAACCCTGATAATGGCCCCGCACAATGACGACTATTTCCTTTTAACATCTGTCTTAATTCCTGGCAGTTTGTGTAAATATTTATGTCACTAAACTAACTGTTCTGTATACAGTAAGCCCCCCAATCTTCTTGGAATCCGATTTAATTGGCAGTTTCCTTTGTTGGTTCTATGTCATACGGTCATGGGCGTGTTTAGTGTAATGAATGATCAGGTAGATAAAGCGCGGTCTTAAATTAAATGACTGTCTTAGAGGAAATCAAATGAAGGTTAATACCCCGCTTCATGCTTCTGTCTGTAATTCATGTTCTCTCATCACGTCAGATTACCATTATGTACCATTTGTAATGCAATTAACAAACTCCAGATGGCCGGCATCCTCCTAGATGTAAAACATGGAACCACAGCAGCAACGCTGCGAGAATCTAGACGACCGCCATGACACCTGAAGACTGTCAGGCCAACCAAAAAACAACACAGAGTTCATCTAACCTCTGGTGGTAGTTCAACAATGTCGCAAAGAGTTTCTTTTTGAGGGTCAATAGAATAACCACGCTCATTGATTACTCAGGATGTGAACCAGGGAGGAAAACTCACTTGCTTAAATTATGACTGAGAATTGCTTTAAGGTTTCAAAATGGATGTGAAATATTTGTTTTGTCAGTTACATTCTGTCTGGCTCAAGCATATGTTTCTATTTTTTTTTCCTACCTCCGATATTGTTTGAATTGGACGTGAGTGAGCTGTACCAGTTCAGCTTCCACGTTCTTCACACTTCATGACTGTATGCAACAGAGCAAGCAATGTAAACTACAGGCTAGAAATGAAACTCTCAGACTCTCTGAATGCATTTTACTATACGCCTTGTCATTCTAAACTGCACTTTTGATCTTTTTGAATCTAACCAGCCGTTGCATGTCATGGAGCGTTGCCACGGAGCTGCAACTAGACATGTCTGTAAGCTGGTGCTTTTCCAAAACACACAAAAACACACAGACACACAAGACCTGGACTGCTGTTTTAACTAAATATCTCTGTTTTGACGGCTATCTCACATCCGACAGTGATTTATCTGTGATTATTTGGCCTCTCTATCTTCGGGGCAGGGGACGAGGAAAAGACCACTCGCTCGGTTTGGGCATGGATCATTGAGGAACACTAGGCCCCTTGTCAGTGTGTCGAATTTTTACCCAAGAATGAAACATTTTATTTTCCTAACCTGGTTAAGTAATCACATTACCTAAGACTCCATAAAGAGGAACAAACAGTAGCATGGAACCCTGACTTCTTTTTATGTGCACTGAGTGACAGTTTTGCTTTCATTAAAGAGGCCAGCAATGAACTTATATAGTCATTTTGCTATGCTAAGAATACTAAATTGATCCTCATATGCGGAACATATGGTGAAAAGCAATTTCCACCCAAGTGTTTTAGTATTTCCTCCTAATTAATTTCACATGTACATGACAAGAACGAGCGGCCTCCCAGAACCGAAGCACAAAAGCCAGCTTTGTTCCTCCGTTAGAAAAGTAATCTGTGGTTCCTCGTTAAAACACGCTCTCACTTTGACGCTCCAATCGATGTCGAACACCGTGCGTCTTGGAGGAAAGACCCATCTTGCACCTCAGCGGCACATGGGGCTGCTTTCACGTCCCCTCCACCGGTGACCATGAGGGTAGCCATGGGGGTAGCCATAGGGGTAGCCAGTGGGGATAGCCGTGGGGGTAGCCATGGGGGATAGCCATGGGGGTAGCCATGGGGGTAGCCATGGGGGTAGCCATGAGGGTAGCCATGGGGGTACGACAGGCTGGCTTGTGAGAAACAGGCCAAGGTCAGAGAGAGCAGGAGCAGGGCTTGGGCAGGAAGAGGGTGAAAAGGGAGTGCTAAGCTGTCAAGCAAAGCCACAGTATTGTGTCTAAACAAATGCAGTTTCAAGCAGCGTTCAAGAGCCAAACGATGAAACGAGGGAAGCATCAACACAATGGAGGCGTGGACGAGATGTGATCATGTCTTATGTGCGGGGTCAGATGGCTGAGCGGTTATGGAATCGGGCTATTAATCAGAAGGTTGTTGGTTCGATTCCCGGCCGTGCAAATTACATTGTGTCCTTGGGCAAGGCACTTCACCCTACTTGCCTCGGGGGAATGTCCTTGTATTTACTGTAAGTCGCTCTGGATAAGAGCGTCTGCTAAATGTAAGTCTGCTGTTTGTAGGTGGCGGTTCTGTTGGCAACCCGCACACCTAGGCACACGGGACGGTACCACTGTCCCTAGTTATCCTTTTGGCTTTAGTTCTGCGTCTTAACACACGTCTGCCGTGAAGAAGGACCATGGTTCAGTCTCTGCTGCTGTCTGATGCGTGAAATGCTTGTACCAACCGTCAGAAGTGTTGGACCCACGGCCCAGAAAGGCAGGCGGCACTTTCATCTTGGAGCAGTTTGAAATGATAGATAGACAGCTAACAGACACAACAGCTCGTGTTATTACATGCCTAGTGGACAACTCAGAGGTGTTCCCAGAATCGTGGCGTCGTGTGATGAAAGTTTGTCTTCTATCAGATTAATCATTAAAGAGAAATACAATTCGGCTGCTGCTTTGTTTTTACACAATCGTGGCGGCGTTCAGCTGAAGGCCCCTGTTTGAAAAGGGTGTCTGGGACCACCTGGATGAATGTAACTTTTGTTTGCCAAACCGCACATTTCTCACCTGCTTGCTTTTACAATGGGCTTTTCCCACTCAGAGTCATAGAGTCTGCTTTTCATCTTCACAGGCTCTTCATGTTCAGCGGGGAGATGTGACGTGTTGCTACAGAAGAAGAAACAAACTGGGTGGAAGTAAAGACTGCTAGCGGAGGTCTTGTCCGTACACAGATGAACAAGAATGGGAAATATTTCCCTGCGCAGATGCACAGGGGAGATAAAAGCAGGTGTTTACAGGAGTGTTTGAGGGTGAAGGGAGATGGTGTGTCGAGATTGGAGAGGAAGATACTAAGCAGGGCTTGTGCTCCAACCTCCGAGACGAAGAACGTCCTCATCCCTACCTTACGTTTTCATTTCTTCTCTGAATCTGCCGTTTGTTTTCATAGCTATACTTTACTTTCAACTCAATTTGGCACTAGAGAAGCATGACATATTGCCATTCCAAACATATTCCTTTGCCTTTTCAGGCCAGTGGTGTCGACAAAACAAGATATTTAACCACCTCTTGCTCGTAGATATTTATCTCTCCAGGTAGGTTTTACACAACACAAGTCTCTCGGTCAAAATGCTTCCATAAAGAAAGTTGACGTTCCTCAGTTTTTCCAGGATTGGTTATGTTTGTCATCTAATTTCCCGGACTTGCAGGGCTGGGCTGGACCTTTCAGAGAGACTGGTCACCCCAATGTCCCCTGCCTGTGTACACCAGCACTGAAGAAGCCCTCTTTTCTACTGCTGTGACTTCAAAGCATTTTTGCCTCGCGGCCGAGTCTCAGGCTCTTTGTGGCGTGGGTTATTTGTCTGAGGGTTTGGAGGGTGAAGCGTCTCACTCTGCTGTGCGTGTGTGTGTGTGCCTGAGCAGTCTAAAGTTACAGCCAGGCCCTGAGTATTACAACCCGACGACTGACAGGAAAAATGGGGGTGAACTCCATCACTCTGCTCCAACAAACACACCAATAAGGAGGACCGGGAAACGACAGATTAGACCACTGATCTCAATCTGGTCTCCTTTGGTTATTGGGAAATAATAGTTGTGAAAAGGAAGTCATTTAAAATGGCCTTTAATCAATTCTCCTTTGACGAGCCAGCATCTTTAAAGGCAGTAGAAAGAGAGCGAGAGAGAGGGGGGCGAGGGGCTACCAGATCTAAACATTAATGGTTGGTGGGTGTATGGGAGAGATGGGCTCTAATTTGTATTTTCAGGGTGTCGGGGCGTCTTTAGAGAGAGGACTTGATCATCACCACAGTGAGTCTTGATGCCATGTGTGAGTGTAAATGGTTCCAAGGTTCCCCGGTGGTAAAATCACGCTGCCAGACTGACCACCAACTCTAAATGAAACACTACCCCATTTTTTTAAAAGGTCCCATTCAAAACCCAGCGGTTTTTTAAGACGCATAAGGTAGCAATTTCCCCCAAATATGGCATAGCCCAATAACAGTTGAAGGAGCTGAAACCGGAGCCAGAGCAAATAAAAGGAATTTCTCCCAATAAGTTTGATATTTTAGGTGGGTATTAAATGACAATGTGCACTTGCATTAATCGTTGATATGTACAAAAATCGAAAATATACTGCATTGTTGTGGTATTGTAGCCTTTTTCTGTGTGTCATGTGGACATGCAGAGGCATTCAGTGCATGTGTGTCCTGAAAGTGCATTCATCCCATGGGCTGCACAAATATTAAGTTCTAGAGAGGAGGAACCCTTTAATTTAAGCCCCAAAAATGAAGTCATTCATTCCCTGCTTAACTGCGCCACGACCCGTGAGGTTAGATAAACAAGTGTCCCTCGCATTACTGTCAAAACAACCCTGGCCACACCATGATGTAAACTCCCACTATCCTGTTACAGTTACATTACCCAAACTGACAGATGGAAAAAAAGAGAGAGAAATGTATTCATCCCTCCTTTTATGGAATGCACAGGGAGGGGGTAAGCCTGTACCTGGGGCTGTGTGTGTGTGTGTGTGTGTTGGGGGGAGGGAGGGGGGGTCATGAAAGTGGAGAGCTGTCCTGTCCTGGAGCAGTGCAGAACAGAACAGACAGAACAAAGCAGAACAGAACAGACAGAACAGACAGAACAGACAGAACAGAACAGAACAGACAGAACAGACAGAACATACAGAACAGCAGAACAGAGCAGAACAGACAGTACAGAGCAGAACAGACAGAACAGACAGAACAGACAGAACAGACAGAACAGACAGAACAGAACAGACAGAACAGACAGAACATACAGAACAGCAGAACAGAGCAGAACAGACAGTACAGAGCAGAACAGACAGAACAGCAGAACAGCAGAGGAGCTCAGAGGAGATGGCGGGCCACAGTGCTGCTCAGCACCAGCAGGACTTCTCAGATCCATTACCAGTTCCATCTCTGACAGGAATGTCTGGAATTCTGCTGTTCCTGTGACCCACACTGGGTTCCAACCTCACATTAGTGCTTATCCTAGCTTATTTTCTTATAAAGAAAAACATCACATCAGGTAACTGACCCAAAAATATAGTAACTGAAGTTCCTAAATGATCTGTCATAGTTTTGTTTTGTTTTCTTGACAGTACATAATCAGAAGCACATCAAGTATGTCAACCTGTTATACATTGTAGCTGGCTTCTTACCTCACTAAACAAGTGAAAAACCAACGAAGAACAATGATCAGCCATTGTAGATCAGAATCATGCTTAACTTTGCTTATCAGTAATGTGACAGTAATTGCTGTTTGAAGCTCAGCAGAAGAGACAGCAAGGGGGAAGTGGGCAGAGAGAGGGAGAGAGAGAGACACACACAGAGACAGAGAGAGGGAGAGATAGACAGAAAGAGAGAGAGACAAGGCAGTTGGTGCTGAATGAAGATAGTAATGACTGCCAAATGGAATGCCTGCACCCATAATCCCTTGTGTCCCTGTTGACAGATCCTCTTGACCTCTGAACTCTAGACGTAAGAAAGGAATGACAGGAAGTGACAACTTCATGAAATTACCACAGGGTTAGCACCTGTTTCTTGGTGGTATTAGCTTGACAGCTGCCATTTACAGGGCTTATCATTTAGCATAAAGACTTCTTTCTGGCCATAGCGCTGACCAGTGACAGCTGAATGATAGCTGTTGGCATTTTCATCACAACCCAAGCATGGGTGATAAAATATAGAGCATTCCACGACCATGACGTGAATGCCTTTAACTGTCCTTAATGCTACAGCGTAATGTCTCACACTTTAGACATCGCAAAGCAAACAGCCCTGCTGGTATCTCATCTTTGGTATCTCCGCCACTGGCAGCTAAATGGTTTGGCCCTGGTTGCAGAGGTTATCTCTCTCTGATTCAGAGGTATCTGTGAGGCTGAGAAGAGAGGCTGTTTCAGCGATCTACATTTCAGCGGGCATGCCCGGGTCTGAAGAGGAGAGCCAAACCTGTCAGGGACTTTGTCATCGATGCCTCTGACTTGTCATCAGCCTTATCTGATCCAGCTGCCTCTCTGCCTCTCTGCCTCTCTGCCTCCACGTCCTCCTACCTCAGTGGCCAATGGAAAACATGGTCTGTTAACTTGGGAAGTGGTCAGACTAGGGGAGATGTGCCTTGTCTTAATAACAGCATATAACTAGGTTAGAGATTATCTTCATGTGGACTCGTTGTTGTTGTTCTGGGAGTCAGATGGCTGAGCGGTGAGGGAGTCGGGCTAGTAATCTGAAGGTTACCGGTTCGATTCCCGGCTGCGCCAAATGACGTTGTGTCCTTGGGCAAGGCACTTCACCCTACTTGCCTCGGGGGGAATGTCCCTGTACTTACTGTAAGTCGCTCTGGATAAGAGCGTCTGCTAAATGACTAAATGTAAATGTAGTTTCTATTCTGTCCTAGTAGGATTGATTCTCCTCAGACAGTGTCTGGAGATTCTGTCTGCGCAAGATCAGAATGTACAGTCTAGACAACAGTCGACCTTGCAGACTGGGTCCATATGTAGCACGTAGCTCTAGCAGCCCCACAGACAGGAAGTCACTGTTGCCGAGTGACCGTGGCCCGTGACGATCCGCTCGGCCGCCTCTAACCACCGCCCACTTTGGAATCCTGTCACATGTGTGCAGCCTTTGAAAATGTGTGGACAGTATGTGTGTGAGCATGTGTGTGCGAGTGTCTGTCTGCGCATGTGTGCGTGCGTGCGTGTGTATGTGTGTGTCCCAACAGAGGTGTAGGTGATATACAGCTGAGATGAAACTCTGGACTGTCCTGTGTGTAACCGTGTCATCATCATGTTCCTGGTGGTGCTCTCTTTCCCTCCCTGCAGTCTCACTGCTGCACTGACAATTAGGTCGGCAAACATGCAATCACCGTAGTTACAGACAGCCCCTTTAGTTAGGGCAGAGCGCTGTGTGAATTATGGCCAAGATGGAAACGTTTGAATTATGGGTGAGCAGAAAAGCGTCTTGTTCGAGGGAGGAGGAGGTATCTCCTCCAGCTTCATGCCACAATGGACGCTTGAGAGAGACCCTCCTCGAGTAGCTGCCGTCCCAGCGACAAAGATGCTGTTTAGCGTTCAGGGGACGTCCGCATACACGTGTCAGACTCGCTGTAGGCCGGCTCTGGTCTGGTCAGGCCAGGGGCCCAGGCAGAGAGAGAAAGAGAGAGAGAGAGAGACAGAGAGAGAGAGACACACACACAGATAGAGAGAGACAGAGAGAGAGAGACACACACACAGATAGAGGGAGGGAGGGACTGAGAGAGAGAGAGAGAGAGAGAGAGAGAGAGAGAGAGAGAGAGAGAGAGAGAGAGAGCAAGAGGGAGAGAGAGAGAGAGAGAGAGAGAGAGAGAGCAAGAGAGAGAGAGAGAGAGAGAGAGAGAGAGAGCAAGAGAGAGAGAGAGAGAGAGAGAGGGTGGGGGGGGTGTATGGCTTGCCTAGCCTCTCACCCCTCCACCAAGCACTGCAGCCTGCTGCACACCAGCTCTGGAAAACAGCATTGCAGGCATTCCTGCCTAATTGTACATTTGTCGTCTTTCAAAAGGAAGAAGAAGTGCAAGGCCAGACCCTGAGGATGCTGGGATAGGACGGCAGGGCCGGCGGCCGTCCCCGGCCTCCTGAGGGCTATTTAAAGGTACAGTAGGCTGTATTTTCCGCCGCGCAGCAAGGCACCCACCCTTCCGCCCAGCTGCATATTGGAACCAGATGCGGCTGGATGCGAGGCCCCACTAATTGAAGTGGACAGGGCAGATGGGAGTGTCTCGCCCTGCATGCATACCACCCCCTGTTGGCTTTCATGTGATGAAAAATCTGTGTAGCATGGCGGGGGAGGGCCAGCCTGCGATACACACTCATGCTCACACACACACACACACTCACACCCACACACACACACACACTCACACACACACACACACACTCACACACATGTGCATGCGGATACTCCCATACACAAACACACGCACACCACAGTGATTGTTTGACTTTTTCAGAAGATGTTTCACAGCTGGAGTGGATTAGGATAATGTATGGTAATATAACAATGTAATATTTATGACAAAATGGATGAGGTTGACTTGTTTTTCCATAATCCTTCCAACAGGCTGTTAATGTTAGCACTGCGGAAAAAACACATTATGTTAAAGATTTTTTTGTTTTAAGAAAACAAAAAACAAAAACTGTCATTGTGTCGGAGAGCCTGGGAAGTTTGTCTCATAACCCTAAATATGGCTTGTAAGATATTAAAAAGCAAATTCAATGATAGTATTCAGGTTACACCAAGTTCAGGTTACAAGTCAAAAGGTTTCCCCAGCATTGAATGAGAAGGCTACATATTCCCGTAGAAGTGAAGTCGAATGTAGAGGTGTGGGAGGTCTAAGGAGGCATTATTATCAGGATCAGGGCTGAGGAGAGAAGCTGTAGGCCAAACACGCTCATCACCTGGCTGTACAACAGTGGCCTGGCGCTAAGCCTGCAACCCAATCCTGCCATAAATTACAACAGTGCCTAGCAACCATAAGAACAATTCTATTATGCCAGTGTGTGTGTGCATAAGAGATGCAGCTTCATAGTGCTGCCTTTGTCTCCTGAGGTGACAGGTAATTGAGTCTAGAGAGGATGGTGGAATTATTGCAGGGAGGCAATTTGAAACGTAGAGGGACTTTACGGCCAAACCGTCCCTGGCTGATAACCGCCGTGACAACGCAACACGTCAAACACTCAGCCAACTGTCATTTTTACGGGTTTTGACACGTTTGGGTAGGAAGCTGAATCATAAAAATTAGAATATATTTATGTTTACAGTTTGATATACTGAAACATGATAAAAATCATGGATAAATATCCTTCCATTGATGGATAAGTAACTGACAGACATTAGCCTTTTAATGTTATATTTGGTATAAAAAATATGTTGTAATTTGTGAGAACCATGGCAATGTCTCTGCAATGGAAAAGGTACATATAAGGCCAGGAGTTAGTTAGAATGTGGTATCCTGTACATAAATCTCGTTGCTCAACCGTGTAGGGGTTAAAAAGGTCAAAGTTTAGTGACTAGGGAGGAAGAATCCAGTGTATCCAACAGGAAATGTCCTCTTTGATAGCGTGTGTTTATATAGCTGGACCTGATTGACCTGCCTCCACCCAACCCAACAGCCCTATATTGTAATCTTCAGCCTGAGACGAGCCTTCTATGGACTGGGCCTTCAGAACAAGAACCATAAACACCTCAACAACACCCCAACTCTGGTTTTTACTGTCCGGTTGTGGCATTATCTCTGCTTGAGTTACAGGCTTGGTCGGTACTAAAGTTACACGCTTTACAGGCAGTAAAGTGTGATGATGGTCGTGTCCTGTGACCCATTGGTTTCAAGACTTGATCTCCTTTCAGCAAAGCATATTGGAAACATATCGTGGGGATCAGCCACCCAGGTTCTCAGGAGAGGCCTGGTCTGAAGTCAGAGGTTCACTCTGAGGGAGATGACAGTCTGAGAGGGATTCCTGAGGGTCTCCTACCCTGGTGCAGAAGACATCAAGCGGATGAGTCACACACATGAGTTACTGTGTCCTGGCCCCTAAACCCAAAGGTTAAGAGGTAGTTTTGTACTCGTGTACACACACACACACACGCACGCACACACACACCTACGGAGGGGTTAAGAGGTTGTTTTGTTATCACGGCCATGCCCCGAGGGTGTGATTAAGTCCTGTTTTCTATGTCTTCCTGATGTCCCCAGGTAAAGATGTCCCAGCTTCAACAGGAATGCCAGAGAGCAAAGGGCACCAGGGGTCACAGTTAGGATGTAAACATCAACATTTTCTTTCTAAAATGGACTTAGGTTCACTTGAAGGGAAAGGCTGTAGAGCCGCCCTGATCCCAACTCAGCGTAAAGGATCGCCCCAGGCACAGACCTGGAAGTCAGCCAACGGTCCACCAATCATGTCTAACTGCAATTGGGAGAAAACACAAAACTGACCCTAGAACAGCATGTGGGAGCAGCTTAGGCTTGCTGTAAGGCCGGGGCTGTCGTTGCGTGTAGGCGGGCTGTAGCTGGAGATGGCTATCACAGCAGACAGGCTTTACACCCGCTCTGGAGTGTTGCCATGGCAGCCTGCTGACAATAGACCCTTTGTGAATAGCTGATTGGCCAATCTAATCATAACAAACAGTCTAAATGGTTAAGTCAATGTCGGGGGTCAAAAATCGGGGGGGGCCTTTCAAGACTATATCGCCTTTTGCTTCATTTCAAGCTGTCATCACATTTGGGAATCAGATGTGTAGCTTTCAGCTGGGTGTGTTTAGAGTCAGGGAGCTGGCAAAACACAATAGGTGGCTGTCTGTGTTTTGAGAATGAAACCATCTCTCCTCCCCTCGTCTCTCTCTCTTTCTCTCTCCATGGTCCAGCAGCACAAACATGGTTTTAATTAGCCCTGTGAGCAACAGAGCAATGCTATTCCCCAGAGACAACGTTGTAATAATGCAAATTTAAGGCCTGACAAGGCCTTGACACTAGATACGCTTAACAGAACTCCCCGTTCGGTTAGGTTCACCAAACCATAAACACTGCATCCTCTGGGACTGGTACTAGAGCAGAAACACCAGGATCTGGATTGGCTGTCAGAGTGGTGGTGGTGTTGTGGATCTGCAGCTCCATCTGCTGTCACAGCCCCCAGAGGCTCCCCTCAGGCATCTGTCTGGGACCAGAGGGAAGGAAGGTGGGGGGGTGAGGGGACGGGGGTGAGGGGATGGAGGGGAGGGTGGGGTGTGGTGGTGAGGGGTAAGGGTGGGGGGTGAGGGTGGGCATGGGGGTGAGGGTGGGGGTGTATAGGCAGAGTGGTACGGGGAAACTAAGTGAAGATCTGTCTGTAGCGTTTCCCAGATGTCTGCCATTGCTACGAGGTAACAAGCCGTCAACCAGTCTCTTTCTGTCTTGATTTCACTATTTCTCTCTCTCTCTCTCTGTGCGTCTCCAACTGTCTCTCACCCTCCCTGACTTATGTCTCTAGTCACGTGACCGTGGTAACAGCATGGGAGCCATTTTTAGTCCCGACTAGGCCACAACCAACCCTGGCATCTGCAACCCTTTCTCCGGCCTCATGTGGAAGTCTCAAAGCCAGCTCATATGGCTGACAGATATCCTGGTGAAAATGACCTTTAACTAAGTCAATGAACCGATAAATCACAGAGAGAAACGCCACCCCCTCAAATAGAAACATCCTGAGGTAAAGAGTACGGTGTAAACACGCGTGGTAAACAGAGTGCAGGAAATGTCCAGCGTGTCTGCGTGTCCTACCACCACCCTGACTGTGGTGATGAGGTCATTGTGACAGGGTGAAACTCGTGCCCTGCTGTTGCTGCTGCTGCTGCCCAGGTGACAGCTTGGCAGCTCCCACCTCTGAAAGGGCTCTGTGTGGAAACACAGTTTCTTGACATCACACCCACCGACACACACCGTCCAGGAAACTATCCCCACCTTGGCACCTGGCAGCCATGACTCCCTAACCTTCTGCTTTGCTTTCTTAGCTTCCAGAATGTGCCGTATTGTCCTGAAAGCGCCGGTCTCCGTGTGGTTTCTATGGTCGTTCTCACACGCAGCTGCAGGAGCTCTGCGTGTTTCCAGCTGTGAAGGACCTGCCTGTCTGTGTAACCTGAACTAGGAGAAGGTCAGGGGGCACTTATTGAACTTGAATTACACAGGGAGAGGCCCTCCTCCACAACGCCTGGGACGCTATTTGTTTTCTCTCCCCCTCCGAGTGCCGTTCAAACCTCCTTAATGAGTATTAATAATACACACCCTCGGACATGTTTACACTGCATGCATAGGCTACGGACTGTGTGATCTCTCTGCAGACTGTGATGTGTGTGTGCGTGCGTGTGTGTGTTTAAGAGAGGGAGAGAGATACTGTTTGTGTGTTTTTAAGCGAGAGAGAGTGAGAGACTGTGTGTTTAAGAAAAGGGTTTGCATGTGTGTGTGTGTGTGTTTGCGTGTGTGTGTGTGTGTGTGTGTGTGTGTGTGTGTGTGTGTGTGTGTGTGTGTGTGTGTGAGCGCTCGTTCCCTTTCATTCCTACACCCCCTCCCTTTTTTTTCCTCATTTCTGAAGTCTATAGCCCAAAGGTAAGAACACCTGCCAATTTTTTCTTCAATCTGAGATAAGACAATAGGACTAGTGGAGGTGTCTGGTTACAGAGAGAGAGAGGAGGAGGAGGTAGAGGAGGAGGAGGAGGAGGTAGAGGAGGAGGAGGAGGAGGAGGAGGAGGAGGTACAGGAGGAGGAGGAGGAGGAGGAGGAGGAGGAGGAGGAAGAAACGGCACAAAGTAAAAACCTCATCCGTCTCGCCCACAAGGTTGGCTTAACACTCCAGGTTTGAAAAATGCTACAAAAACATTTTTCCTGTCAGCATAGCTGGGTAGCCGAGAAGTTTCAGCATTTTTACTAAACTCGTGGTTTTGACTTGAACTGCGTTCCCCACGCAGGTTGTTACACTTTCGGCATACCTCATAGCACATGTTCCTTGTTACTACTCACTGTGGAGGAATGTGGACTGAATGGACAATGAAGTTATTGAATGGAGGTGAGACAGATTATGGCTAATAAAGAGCAGAGGTTTACTGGACACTCCTACTTATCCTGCAGCGCCCCCTGTTGGTTAAACTACACATTGTCACATGAAAACACAGGAGACTCCACACATGAAAGCTTTGCTCTTTTTAAAGGCTAAACCACATCCCTCACGTCTGTGAGCGACTCATATTCACTAAGTAGTAGTTAGGCTTGGCAGGCCTCACTCTCTCTGTTAGAGGGAGAAAGCAACTCTTTGAACTGTACCCATTTAGAATCCCCGGGCTGATGGGTTTATAATACAGCAGCAAAGTACACTTTATAAATAGCATTGATGCCAGTTTTATAGAGTTTTTCACTTATTTAGTCAAGGTCAATGTGGAACATACTTATGCAGTAAGACCAACTGTTAGATTCAAGCAAACTAGAGAGGGGACAATTTCTGGGAAGCTTTTGAAGTGTGCTTGTGTTGCAGCTGGGGTAGTTTTTTGTCGTTTTGTATTACCTACTCAAAAAACAAAGAAAAGTTTATTTCGAAACGTTGAAAAAATATTTTACGATGAGAGAGGGAGTTAGCGATGTCGACATGACTGAGAATAGAGACATTCCTGATGAACCATGGCCTTAGGCCTATATGAAGGAGATGTTCTAAATTGTCTGTTTCAAAAAGGATTCCTTGGCGAATATGCTGCAAATATGTACTTATGAATCCCCCAAGACACACATAATGTATGCAAACACACACACAGACGTCCACAACGCACACACAAACACACACACACATGAAACCCCTCCAGGACCTTACATATGTTACTTGGTCAATGTACTGTGACTTTGCCAGGGAAACACATGCGGTCCATGTTTTGGCAGATGACACTTGCACCCTGCCAGCAGGCTCACGTTGGCACCGCCCGCCCTGCCAGGCGACAGCCGCTCTGCTGGGCTTCACCCCCCCCCCCCCCAACCCGGGGGGTCATCCGTGAACGTAACATCATCAATTGATTACCTCACATGATCAAATTTGCATATCTATGGTGTAATTTGTGTTGATTTTATATAATTTAGGATTGTTTTCCTAAAATTGCAAGGCAATCTGATGATTGTGAGAGGCGCACTGCCTGCAGAGAAACAAAAGGTGGCGCTAGTCAACCAGTTTCAATCTGGAAGCTAGCATCAGGGTTCACTTAGGGGACAATGCAGATATCTGCAAGTCAGTCCAGTTGCTATGCAGTTGCCCTATGCATTTAACAGTATTGGGACTGGCAGGTGAAACATGCACATCAAATACATTGTTCACAACATGCTTCTACAAAAACAGTAGGGGTGGGAATCTTTTGGTATCTCAAGATTCGATTGGAATCGATTCTTGGGGTCACGAACCGATTAAAAATCGATTCACGATTTTTTGCAATTTTTAAGTAAAAAAAAAAATTATATAAAAAAAATTATAATAATAATACAAAACATACAAGAAAAAATCATTTATTTATTTTTTTCAAATGTGAATCGATTTTTTCCCCCACCCCTAAAAAAACAGCATATGGTGACTTTATATCTGAAGGTTGAACTGACCAGATGGATTCACATCCAGTCAGCCCCGACTCTCCTTGTTGTCCTTCACACTATGTTTGACACAGCTGGTATCTTAGTAATTGCTTAGAAGGGATGTTGATCAAGTGTGTGTGGAAGAGATAGTGGAAGACATGGACGGAAAATAGGGTGTGTCTGTCTGTCTGTGTGTGTGTCTGTGTGTCTGTGTGTGTGTCTGTCTGTCTGTCTGTGTGTCTGTCTGTGTGTCTGTGTGTGTGTGTCTGTGTGTGTGTGTGTGTGTGTGTGTCTGTCTGTCTGTCTGTCTGTCTGTCTGTCTGTCTGTCTGTGTGTGTGTGTGTGTGTCTGTCTGTCTGTCTGTCTGTCTGTGTGTGTGTCTGTCTGTGTGTGTGTGTTTGTCTGTGTGTGTGTGTGTGTCTGTGTCTGTGTGTGTCTGTGTGTGTCTGTGTGTGTGTGTGTCTGTGTATGTGTCTGTTTACATGTATGTACTTCAGTACAGCATATTACTGCAACTCCAGCACACATCTCAGGCTTCTCGGTTAGTCCAGCGAGTCTGGCTGCGGTGGAGTCCGACTTGTTGGAGCGTGAAGGGTGAAAGGTTGAGAACTGCCAGCAGAATGTGTAAAACCAGTCTCCCAATCTCTCCAGTGTGCAGTGTGCTAGGCCACACCGCACTGGAGGTCATTTATGTTAATTCAAATGTGTTTATGTTCAAAGTGTTCTCACATCGCTTTGCGGAACTGATTAATCAAACAGAGAAACAGAAATCCTCCCCTAAAGCACATGTTGCACCCTGAAACAAGGACAGAGGCACAACCTTGTACTTAAATTTGTACACTATTGTTATGAAAACAGTAGTTATAAATAGGATTTTGGATAACAAGTTTCATTTCTCCTGGGCTGTTGTGTCTGTTAGGAGAGTCACAGACCTGTCAGGTTGGATCAATCATTAATGACAGCGACAAGCTCAAACTGCCTCTACAACACACCAGCATGACAACTGTCCG
Organism: Thaleichthys pacificus; assembly: GCA_023658055.1. NCBI lineage: Eukaryota > Metazoa > Chordata > Actinopteri > Osmeriformes > Osmeridae > Thaleichthys > Thaleichthys pacificus. Next base: position 15,644,768 of record CM042869.1, on the reverse strand, counting down.
TCAAACTTTGACCAGTTGGAAGTGTTTGACAGTGGCCAGGGCCTGTAGTGGGCATGCTCAGTCTGTACATTCTGACACATACGAATAAGAAGTGTGGGCGGATCTGTTCCTGCTCTACTTTCCAACAAATTGAGTCAAAACTCCAAAACAGACTTTGTGACTTCAAGCCTCCATGACGCGTGCCCTCAGAGGAAATCATTTTCAGTCATAAAGTTTCATAAAGTTCAGTCCGGATGTCAGGTCCAGTTTAGTCATGAAATAGCTTAGAGGGTGAGTGGGCGGAGCCATGGGAGTCCATCAGTCATCGATTGTCTACAGAAAGATGTGGAATGCCCTCTTCAATCAAATCAGATGAAAGAGACCCTGCGAGGCTCAAATCTTAAAATAGTGATCAAGGATTTAGAGATCGTGGTCCTTCGTACTGTTCACGTGCATCGTGACTGTTGTAGTATGGATGGATGTTTATGGTAGGGTCCACCTCAGCACGCCTGACAACCTCAGGTGCAAGGTCTGGGGTGAAAGTTGTCCGTAAGTTGTCTGGGCTAACAGTTGTAGACATCTGTATTATGTCAATTGGTATTCGTTGAGTTACCTCTAATTAAATAATGTAAGTGAAAAGAACCGTTCTCTTTCCTTAACATTGATCCTTGCTACAATCTGAAGAGACGCTCAATAGAACCATGTTATTTCTTATACAATAAAGGACAATGGTGCGATCTATTGTCCTCAACAACCCTCCACAACATTTGCTTGATGAGGATCATCATTCTTTCCTCCGTTGAATTCCCAGCATGCTCGTGTAACATTGGCGGTTTCTCGATATATCCGTTTCCCCTCGAGCGCAGGGAGGCGCTCCATCACAGCGAGCATCGAACCCGTCCCCGCATTGACCGTTTTTAAATGTGAGTCCAGACACTCACTCATTCAGATCTCTCTCTCTCTCTCTTCTCACTGCATCACCCGTAAACAGCGGAGACCTAAGCTACAGTAGCTTCCAGTCCGATCTTCAGTCCGTTGCGCTTACGTCTGCCTTGGAGAGCTTCAGAGACAGCACCCGCCACCATATGCGGGGATGAGATACTGCCAACAGTAGTGGGCTTCCATTAGCCTATCGTGCTTCTGATTAGAAGGGGTCGTAACAGCTTGAAGTGTGAGAGCAGGAGAGAAGGGCAGAAGGAAAGGACTACACTATTTCTGCTGTGCCGTCAGTTGAGAAGAGTAGATGAGTCAATGGCCGGGGCACAGCCTGGAGTTCACGCGCTGCAGCTCAAGCCCGTGTCCGTGCCCGAGAGCTTGAGAAAGGGCAACAAATTCATGAAATGGGATGATGTAAGTACCGGAGCTGTCAATCGCCTCTTTTTGTCTCGTGATCAAAGGGCGGAATGGAATAAGCTACTCTTGTGTCTTGTGTTTGTAATATATTCACCACTGCATTACGGCATTTGTTCAATTATTAGCGGTTCAATCGACTGTGGCTCAATCATTTCACCAATTACTTCTTAAACATGAAAGCGCTACAGTTCTGGGTAACAAACTAGATGGTATCTTCATTGCCAAAGGTTCAAAAAGGATTTGTGTTTTACATTTACCAGTGTGACTGTGTGTGTCTTTGTGTGTGTGTGTGTGTGTACGCAACAAAAAGAGGCAGAAAGAGATGGTAAGACACGTGCGTGTTTGCGCGCGTCCGGAATTCATACTAAAGGACCGTACGGTTACTATACCTTAAATGTACACATCAGACGCAACACTAGATTTGTAATCGTTACGTCGTACATATACAAGTTACCACTCAATAGTCATGGGTTGAATAACGGTCGTATTTTTATTGTTGTCATTAGAGTATTCTATTACAGCCAGTCTGTGTGCAGTGAGAGATGACCTTGATTAAAATTGATTGCTCATCGCTGTAAAGCACGTAACCTTAGATTGTACCGGTAGCCCCAGACACCATCTGAGCAGCACTACTGTAGTGAATTTGCCATACACAGCAACAACTTTTCAATTTAAAAAAAGCAACAAAAAGAAACGATGATAAAGCAATGTTTTGCCTCATCCAAAGCCGTGTTTCTGTTTCCCACTCAGAACAATAGCTGTTTTCATCATTAAACCTTAACAAAGACCTTATTTAAACTTAGTTGATCGACAATGTTGACAGTTTTCATGGTTTTATTTGTGGATTAATAATTTGTAATGGATGAAGACAAAAAATAAGAACAGGGAGGCAGACATGGGCTTCCTCTTCCAGACATGTAGTATGTTCTAGAAGTGTTTATGTAGTGAGTTGATGTGGGTGTGGGCCGGTCTCATGGCCTTTCTCCAGACCCCACTGCCAACCAGGCCTTTCCTGACAAACACACACACACACACACACACACACACAGACACACACACACACACACACACACGCACACACACACACACACACACACACACACACACACGCACGCACACACACACACACGCACACACACACACACACACACACACACACACACACACAGCTGTGTTTCTTTCTCAGTTTATTTCCCATGCACTCCTTCCTTCCTCTTTTCCTCTCTATCTCCCTCAATGGAAAGAGAGAGAATTAGACAGAGACAGAAAAGGAGCCAAAAAGAGGTGTGCAAAAACAGAATTCAAGCAAGCAGTTTAACTGCAGCTCTCATAGAATTTTCACCTCGTTGAGAATTTCACTCATTAAAATTCCGTTCCCTTACTGAGCCAGATGTAAGGTTTGACATGACAGGTATCAGCACTCTGTCATCCATAGGCTGCTGTTCCTCACCCCAGACCTTTTCTGCGTTAGCCAAGTGGAGCGAGGAGAGGAGGCTGAGCTGAAGGGATATTGAGACGAAATGGAACCGCAATGAGCCCAGTGGGGTGGAAATGGCCTGTGGTACGATGAGTACTAGTGACTACACGTCTGAGAAGACCACACACGTCTAACTCACAACCGCGGCCCTATGGACCGCTCAGGCAGGGTTAAGGCACACCAGACTGCCATGTCCAAACGTGACAGGCAACACCACAGGTACCGCCAACGCATTTTGAAGCGGAGACAGATTCTGCGCCCCTGA
>CM042869.1:15576694-15636694 GCA_023658055.1 Thaleichthys pacificus | reverse complement strand
CCGCATTTACGTTTGTGTCTATATGCTTGTGTCTAGGTACTTGTAGAATGCAGAATGCGCTTGAAGAATATTCACACACACACACACAAACACACACATTCCAGTGCTGTTAACAGGTGCCTTTAATGGTCTAAATAAGGCTTTCTGTCATTGGAGGAGACTTCCGAGGGGAGGTGTTGCATAATGTGGAGTGTTTGAATGACCCTGCCAAATGAAAGAAACAGCCACTTGGTCTAGTTTCCATGGTTGCCACAGTGAGACATACCTTGCTATACCAGGTGCTTTGCCCACGCTTCCCCCCTCCCTCTTCCCCCCTCCCTCTTCCCCCCTCCTCCAATTTATGTTTGTTGTGAACCAAATATTGCGATAAAAAGACTTCATGTAGATTTCTCAGTTACTGTCGTTCTGAATGATAGATCTGTCAATAGTTTTTGAATAGAAGTCTGTGCCACACACACACACACACCTTAATTCCTTGTCGTGGCAGAGTTCACACATCTGGTTCTCGTACTTGGCAGGTTCCTGTGGTTACACAGACAGTCTCTCTCTCCATCAGCACAGGGCACAAGAGCCACGTAAATCTCCAGCCAGTCTACTGGAGGTGAAACGTGACCTGGGGCAAAATAGAGCCTGACACACCCTCCTCCGCCCGGAGACAGAGGGGCAGGTGGAGGGAGGGGGAACGGAGGAGGAGCCAAAGAGCAAGAGAGAGTGATGGTGCGAGAGACGGAGGGAGAAAAGGGAGAACAAAGTGATAGAGATGTAAACATGGAGAGACTCAGAGATAGAAGTGGGGAGAGAGTGATGGATGGGGAGGGAGGGAGGGAGGGAGGGAGAGAGGGAGGGATGGGGAGGGAGGGAGGGAGGGAGGGAGGGAGGAAGGAGGGAGGAGGGAGGGAGGGAGGGAAGGGAAGGAAGGAGGAGAGGGAGAGAGGGAGAGGAGGGAGAGAGGGAGGGAGGGAGAGAGGGAGGGAGGGATGGATGGATGGGAGGAGGGAGGGAGGGAGGGAGGGATGGATGGATGGGGAGGGAGGGAGGGAGGGAGGTGAAAACCTGGACTGCTGGATAGTAAATCTTGTCATGTTGGTTCTGAAGGCCCTGAGGACATTTAGAAGTTTCTTCTCCTGGAATGTTTCCCTCCAAGCCTGGAGCTGCAGAGCTGCAGCCTGATGCTCGGCAGAGCTGCAGCCTGATGCTCGGCAGAGCTGCAGCCTGATGCTCGGCAGAGCTGCAGCCTGATGCTCGGCAGAGCTGCAGCCTGATGCTCGGCAGAGCTGCAGCCTGATGCTCGGCAGAGCTGCAGCCTGATGCTCGGCAGAGCTGCAGCCTGATGCTCGGCAGAGCTGCAGCCTGATGCTCGGCAGAGCTGCAGCCTGATGCTCGGCAGAGCTGCAGCCTGATGTCACTTCATTTCAGTTGCTTCTTAATGAATCTATTTCATGGGACATTACGATTTAGGGGACATGATTGAGGATGACAGTTTCTTTTGATTGCGTTTTGTCTGAGATTGGACTGCTGTATAATTACCATGATTATCAGGCATTGTTAGCCTAGCGTTACTTTGCTTCCCCCTTTCTGCTCTCTGTTCCCAACCAGTTTAATCTGACATGCTTGTCTCTCTGGGAGGGAGGGAGGGAGGGAGGGAGGGGAGGAAGAGAGAGAGAGAGAGTGGGGGAGGGAGGGAGGGGAGGAAGAGAGAGAGAGAGAGAGAGAGAGGGAGGGAGGGAGGGGAGGAGAGAGGAAGAGAGAGAGGGGGAGAGGGAGAGAGAGGGAGAGAGAGAGGGAGAGAGAGGGAGAGAGAGAGGGAGAGAGGGGCCACAGTGTGACTCATACACTTCATTACCATAGCAGAAAATATGCGTCGTTCTACAACAATCTCCTTATTTCTCCCTGGGTCCTAATATGAGCTGCCGTCAAACATGTTTCATTAGCAGCAAGTTTTTAATTTGTTGCTTTCAATTTAGCTTTCGTAAACCTAGTCACGGTAAATCAGGACTGTACTGTACACACAGTTATAATTAAAAGGCAATATTTAGTGTGTGCGTGTGTAAATTATCAACCGTTAGTGTGAGAATGAGAACCAAAATCTTAATGTGGCTTGTCTGTCTGGTTCCTGGACAGTGTTTATCTGTGTTTGGACAAAAGCAGATGTCACAGTTCTTTCTCTCATCGTGACAGCTCAATCAATCAGTCAATCCCGTTAGATTAGGAAACGGCGTCCTCTCCTCCATGGCATGTCACACCGCAAATGTGTTCTGCGTTGCTTCAGTGGGATTTCATGAGGAGATTTTCCATCCGCCAGTTCCAGACATGGGTACTGACAGACCTTCCCAACGTCCGCTCAGTTTGAAATGCAAGTCACACTCGGTTAGTTTCTTCTCATAATTTCTTCCAGGGCGTGCGTGGTGTGTTTGTGTGTGTGTGTGTGTGTGTGTGTGTGTGTGTGACTGTAGCGGAAAAGGAGAGTGGAAAATATTCAGCTGCCTTGTTGCGTTGGTTAAATCAGTAGACATTGTAACTGGACAATACATGAATGTTGTATTGCCAAGTTTCCGGTGGTGAAGGTGACATGCTTTAGGGAGCTCATGGTGAATGCGGATGAAAAGCCAAACTCTTGGATTTGTGAGTCCTCTGAGATTTGTAAAGGCTTTGTTTGTGCTTGAGTTAGACTTGTGTTCCTCTCTGTGAATTCAGATTAGGACCTGTTTTCCACTGACTGGGAGCAAGCACTCACACACACACACACACACACACACAGTGTCAGACACACATACACACACATACACACACTTGTATTCTCTCAGGAGGAACAGCACTCTCTTCGTTTCCTTTCTAACAAAACCTCTAGAGTCCATTCACAAAACCCTGAGTGGCAGGGTTAGAGGGATGGTTTCTGTCCTTCTCTCTGGAACCTGAATGGAACCAGAGATTACAGCCCCTGCCCATGCCCCTGCCCCTGCCCATGCCCATGCCCATGCCCCTGCCCATGCCCCTGCCCCTGCCCATGCCCCTGCCCATGCCCCTACCCATGCCCCTGCCCATGCCCATGCCCCTGCCCCTGCCCCTGCCCATGCCCCTGCCCCTACCCATGCCCCTGCCCATGCCCTGCCCCTGCCCATGCCCCTGCCCCTGCCCATGCCCCTGCCCATGCCCCTGCCCTGCCCATGCCCCTGCCCCTGCCCCTGCCCCTGCCCCTGCCCCTGCCCATGCCCCTGCCCCTGCCCCTGCCCCTGCCCCATGCCCCCTGCCCCTGCCCCTGCCCATGCCCCTGCCCATGCCCATGCCCCTGCCCCTGCCCCTGCCCCTGCCCCTGCCCATGCCCCTGCCCCTGCCCATGCCCCTGCCCATGCCCTGCCCCTGCCCCTGCCCATGCCCATGCCCATGCCCCTGCCCCTGCCCCTGCCCCTGCCCAGCCAAGGGCTATGTGTGCCCCTGCTGCCAGACTCCATTAAAAAAGCAACACATGGTAACTTTAAAGATGGCTACCTGCTGTTCTGGATGGAGTTCTGTTTTTCTTTTAGACGCAAGACCAGGGTATCTGGTAAACTTCAGACACAGTGAGTTTAGTGATAATCCGCTGACCAAAACAGCCATGTTGTAACTGTCACCAGTGATACTGTTGTGGCTAGTCATTAGTTAGAACTAATGAAGCAGCTTTTAAGCAGTTATGAGGATATCACACTGCTGCCTTCCATGAAGGCCCACATCTCTGGGCTGGCTCTCGAGGTGGATGTGCTGGTTGATACTGTATGCATGATGGAATTATTATGACATATGCCATTGCAGAAACAGACACAGGGGAAGAGGCAGAAACAGAGGCAGAAAGAGAGGAACATAGACAGAGGCAGAAACAGAGGCATACACAGAGAGGCATTACTCAGAGAATACTGAAACAGGGACAGATGCAGAAAGAGAGGAACACAGACAGAGGCAGAAACAGAGGCAGAAACAGGCAGAGACGTCCTCTATGAGTTCATGAGCAGATAGCATGAGTAAGCTTCCTCTGTTCTCGAAGGTACAGGTATTTATAACGCTTGCCTTGCCCTATTTCCGGAGCCATTATTCAAAAATTATCTTGACACCGTTCATTGGAATCATCTGACATAGTTCACTCAGAATACTGTGCTCCGTCTGGGTAGACTAAGACGAGGAACCCTGGAGATCCACCAGAGTCATAGAGCAGGTTCCACAAGGTGTCTGAAACTCCCGAACACACCACCACACTTACATACAGCTGTTCGTACCTCCCTTTTTCCCCACCCTTAGCATTTAAAAACTCCCAAACACTTCTGTTTTTAAATCCAGGATAGTATATAAAAGAAGCAAATTACATGGTTCTTAGTGTGAGGGTGAAATATTTATGGACGTGTTTTCTGGTGCCAAGCGCTTGGCTCAATGAAAGTTTGATGTAGAGCGTAGCGATGGCTGATGGTGGGGCAGACAGATTTGCTTTATCTCTGCGGAACAGACGGCAGTCAGCAATGAACAGCCCTCCACCACCTCTCTGTCTCCTCTCTCTCTTTCCTTCTCTCTCTCTCTCTCTCCCTCTCTCTCTTTCTCTGTCTTTCTCTTTCTGCCTCACTCTTCCTCTTTCCCTCATTCCTTTTCCCTCCCTCCCTCCCTTCCTCCCTCTCTAGCTCCCTCTCTCTCTCTCTCTCTCTCTCTCTCTCTCTCGCTCTCTCTCTCTTCTTTTTCTCTCCCCTTTTCTTCTCTCTCTTGCTCTCTTTCTGTCTCTCAGACTGTCTCTCCCTTCCCCCACTCTCGCTCTTTCTTTCTCTTCTGTCTATCTCCGAGACACACACCCCTCCTTCCCTCTAGTCTGTGCTCGCTAAAACAAAGCAATCATGCATTGTTTCTGGAATGATAATAAGATATCGTGTTAGCACAGGATCAGAGGACAGCCCCTCTGATCCAAACCTTGATTTGCTTGTTTGAATTGATGCCAAGATAACTCCAAAACAGCTGTAAATGACTGATACCTTTATGGGAGTGTTTAATCCAGCAAGATATGAAATGAAATGACTGGATACAAAAGCAAAACACCCGAAAACAAAACAGACACATCACCGTACTGAAACACGAAGACCCATCGACTGCTTCCACTGGTCAGCACTCAGGTCTGTCTCATGGCCTCCTACAGCTCAGATGAGCAGACTGGTCACCAAGAGTCGAGGGAATTTGACACACCAACACTAACAATGAACCTGGAGGCTCAGACAGAATTCACACATTGTGTGCTTCTCATGTGTAAAGTATTTGAATGTATTCAAATGCACCAGGACAGGGAGGAAGATTCTGCTCTCAGTTACGTATTTGCATGGTTGAAACCGTGTGTTTATCGGAAGCCTGTTTATCACCAACTCTCTCCTCTCATGTTGGAATGTTGGGCGGATGCGTTGTTGCGTTAAACAGGCCCGCTTCTGTGGACGAAACTGCCACATGCAAAAAGCTTCCACAGTCCCTGCTTGGTTTGAGATAAGGATTGATGCAACTGTTAACGCAGTATAGGTGTTCTACTGTACCTGTTCAGTAAAGCAAACATCTAGGAATCCTTGGCTTGGCCACCAAACATTCGGTTCTATCCGAGACCTGAAAGATCTTCTATACTGACCTCACACCACTGGTTAGGCTACTGATGGCATGATCAATGATCAATAATCAATGGATTAACTCAAACATCTACAATTAGCCAATTAGCCAATCATCTCCAAAGGGGGTCGTAGGTCAAAGGTGAGTACAGGATCAGGTTTCCAACCCCTGTTTTTCAGCTTCTAGAGCCTTCAGACAGGGAGATGAGAGGATAGGTCTGCAAACCTGCACACGGACCATCTTCCATGGAAACAAAACGTTTTGGCTCAAAATGTGTTTATGCAGCACTGGATAAGAACACAATTGTTTTCTTATGGTTGGAACAGAAAGTTTTTCTCTCTTTCCTCCCATGTCTTCCATCCTCCTCGACTCGCCATCCCTCTCTCCCTCTCTCTGACTCCCTCTCTCCCTCTCTCCCTCTCTCCCTCTCTCCCTCTCTCTGACTCCCTCGCTTCAAACGCTAAACCCTGTTGCCATGACAATGCAATCCACGACAGAGGCGTTTTGATGTGGTTAAGTAGTCAAAGACCCCCCCTCTGCATGAGGCGCTGTGATTTGACTAGCGTCGCCACGCTGGCCATCCAGGTGGCCTCTTTCTTTATGGCCTCCCTTCAAACGAGCAGGTATCGAACCTGCAGCCTTTGAAGTCCCCCAGCGCAGGCTTTTATAGAGCAGGTTAGCTGGAGGCCGCTTGTTCGTCTTCAGAGGCGGCGCCTTCCTCTTCTACCCTTTACTTTCTCTCTTTCTCTCCCTCTTTCTATTTATCTCTCTTTTTCTTTCTATCCCTCTTTCTATCTCTCTCTCTTTCTCTTCCTCTTTCTATCTGTCTCTCTCTCTCTCTTTTGTTCTCTCTCTCTCTATTTCTGTCTCTCTCTCTTTCTTTTACTCTCCCTCTCTCTTTTTGTCAGTCTCACTCTCACTGCACAACTCTCTTTCTGTCACTCTCTCTCTCAGTCCTCTGATTCAGAAAGACAAATTCTAAGGATTTTACACTAAAGCTTTTAAACCGAGCTTGCCATAATAATTGAAGCCCTCACTAATTGTTATTTAATTGACTTTGCAAGAGGAATCGGGCCAACTGACACATTAAACATAGGTCACCATTAGCATGGAGAGAACAAGGTTCTTTGAACTGCCTCTCTCGTTTATCTCAGTTGGGTGCCAGAGTGAGCCAATCCCACAACAGCTGACGCTCACGTCAGTCACATGACTGAGGCGGGGCTCCAGCTGGGAGACTGGCCAAGCAGAGATTAGAGGTTGGCCTGTCGGACCGGAGAGACTTTTCCCATTCCCAGGTTTCTCCTCTACGTATCTCGTTCTCCATTAGGTCTAGTTAATGATCTACAAGCCTCTGCATGTTTTGTGTTCACTTTCAGAATTGAATTCCGCCCTTGACTCGTGTGTCTGGCTCTCTAGAGCGAGCGATCAGCATGCCTGCACGTCCAGTTGCAATTCTGTACAAACGATTCCCCTCATCTACATTTAGTCATTTAGCAGACGCTCTTATCCAGAGCGACTTACAGTAAGTACAGGGACATTCCCCCCCGAGGCAAGTAGGGTGAAGTGCCTTGCCCAAGGACACAACGTCATTTTTGGCACGTCCAGGAATCGAACCAGCGACCTTCTGATTACTAGCCCGATTCTCAAACCGCTCAGCCACCAGTCACCTGCAGTAAGGGCAGGCTGGGTCAGAAGGTGCCCGTCTCTAACTGTTACGCCACGGCAGGATCCGTGAGGCCAGTGTATCCTACTGGAGTCAGGTGGCTGAGCGGTGAGGGAGTCGGGCTAGTAATCGGAAGGTTGCCAGTTCGATTCCCGGCTGTGTCAAATGACATTGTGTCCTTGGGCAAGGCACTTCACCCTACATGCCTCGGGGGGAATGTCCCTGTACTTACTGTAAGTCGCTCTGGATAAGGGCGTCTGCTAAATGTAAATGTAATGTAATGAAGCATCGGACCATGTCCTAGTGGTAATGTGAAACCTTTGGTACTCTTGCAGGTCTAGTCAGGGATCGTTGATATGAAATCCCAGGTACGAATCGGATGAATACGTCCCCGGAAGAAGTGATATCTGTGGAAATTAACTACAAATGCTACTCCAATGCACTGTCTAAGCAAAACAATTCACAGTAAAGGTAAAGGAGTCTGCAAATGACATTACAGTTTGGAACTTTGACCTTTTCCTGTCAACAATACCAACCTCTAAGTAGGCGTTTTCTTTGACACAATTTCCCGCTTGTGTCAGCATTTCATACTTTCCCAGTCATGTATCAGTGCAGAAACTGAACAGACAGTTTTGGCCACGGAACAGTTGTAGTGGCAGATTAGGAGAACAAGGACTGTTTTGCTGTTGGGGAGGTCATTCCAGGTAACAGCAGACAGTCGAATTGTCCAGCCAGGATGGATTCCCCTTCTGTGCCTGACGTTCCTGCTCTTCTGCTTAAGTGTGTCATAAATGTGGGTCAGTCGCCTTTCTCCCTCCACTTTGAGACGATTCAATTTGGTGAAATGAGAAGAAAGCATCAAATTCAACAGCCTGGCGGTGCTCTAGGGCCAAGACGCTATCAGACTAGCATGCTTAAAATACCGTCTCCCGCAGAGAAAGAACTTTCCTCGAGAGAGAGAGAGAGAGAGAGAGAGAGAGAGAGAGAGAGAGAGAGAGAGAGAGAGAGAGAGAGAGAGAGAGAGAGAGAGAGAGAGAGACTACAGTATTAAACAGAGGAACACAACTCTGGCCCATCAGAGAGGTGGAGCAGAAGAGGTAGAGAGAAAGAGGGAGAGAAGAAATAAAGGAAGGTGAGCCTAGAGAACATTAGCATTGAAGAAATGCTAAGAGGCGTTTATTCTTATCAGTCCTGTATGTATCAGTCACCAGATATGTTGCTGCCCAAATTGCTTTTGTGTCTCCTCCAGCGCTACACACTACACTACGACTACACACAACAATTACTTTTAACATCATGTCTTTACCTAAGGGACCTGTAATATGGCTGTTGATGGCAAAACCAATACTCTTTATCCTCAGAAAGAGGCTATATGCTTTTACTGAAGCGAAAGACCTGTGGTCTTGGAAGCAGGGTGACAGTAATAATAATTGATACTGGAGGTAAGGAGAATGATGGAGACTCTTCTTGTATGGCCTCAATCATGGCAGGAGTTCATACGTAGGCACCCATATGTAGGCACCCATATGTAGGCACGTGCCTCCGAAACGGGTTCAATTAACAGCCTGTGAAGAGAGTGTCACCCGTCAAGGTATTTAAAGTGACATTCTCCTGTGTGAGTGTGATTCACTGGAGCAGAGGGGGTGAATCAGACCGTGATGAGAAATGGTCTCCTGTTGTTTCCCCCCCCCCCCCCCCCCCATGGCTTTGTCCTCCTCTGGTGTCATCTGAACGAGTGAACCATACATGGAGAGGAGGACAGAGGAGAGGTGGGGAGGAGAGGAGCAGGAGAGGAGAAGGGGAAGGGAAGGGAGGAGGGAGAGGAGAGGGGAGGAGAGGGGAGGGAAGGGAGGAGGGAGAGGGGAGGGGAGGGAGGAGAGGAGAGGGGAGGGAGGAGGGAGAGGGGAGGAGCAGGGGAAGGGAAGGGAGGAGGGAGAGGGGGGGGGAGGAGAGGGGAGGGAAGGGAGGAGGGAGAGGGGAGGGGAGGGAGGAGAGGAGAGGGGAGGGAGGAGGGAGAGGGGAGGAGCAGGGGAAGGGAAGGGAGGAGGGAGAGGGGGGGAGAGGGGAGGGAAGGGAAGAGAGGGGAGTGAGAGAAAGAGACTTAACACAAAGGTGGGAAGAGGGACATGGGTAGGAGGGAGAAAACACACAAGGGAAGGGGGATGGATGGATGAGGGTAGAGAGAGCGATGGCTTGCCCACCAGAAGGAAAATGGAAAATGTATTTCCAGTTGGCCTCTTTGTCCTGACTTCAAAGGGCCTCAGCGCTGTGCTGCAGAGGTGTTTAAACGAGCTGGAAGATGAGAGTGGTGAGTGTTCACAGCCACCGGCCTGCAGACAAAGACACGTACCAAGTCCAACAGGAGAGACCCAGCCCACAGACGAGCTCCTCGCTCGCGTCTCGCTCGCATCTCGCACCCAGACCTTTCACGTCCCCGACACAGAAGCACATCTCTGTGGAACGTTGCTTGAATGCTAAAGGTTCCACCATCAACGAGTCGGGTTAACCTACAGAGCTCTGTGAAATGAGTTTCCACTGTGCACATTTGTAACCCCACCTGGAGGGATATGCTGTGCGTGACACGCCAACCAGGGAGTTATGACAAAATATTACCATGTCAACAAAGATTACAGTCAGAGGTGTGTTGATTTTATGTGTGCGTCAGGTTACCCACGGTCATAGAAAACCGGAAAAGTGTGCCTTTGTGTGTGCGCACGGATATATGCTTGTGTGTACGGTATGTGTGTGCCTGTGTGTGTGTGTGCGCCTGCTGTCTGTTTGTGTGTGTGTGTGTGTGTGTGTGTGTGTGTGTGTGTGTAGAAGCAGCAGACTCCCTCCAGGTCTTTGAAGATGATCTGAGATGTGCTACTGCAGTGTGAGCAGATTAGAGCGCTCAGCAGTGCGCCTGGAGGAAGCCAGCAGATAGAAGTCTACTTAAACGATCAGGAGAAGGAGGGAGAGACAGAACGTTGGGACGCAACCTGCCGTCTTTTGACAAGAGAGCATCTGCTGGAAGGAGAGAGGGAGGGAGGGAGGGAAGTATGGAGGGAAGTAGGGAGGGAGAAGGGAGGGAAGTAGGAGGCAAGCGTTCAAAATAGAGTAAAAAAAGATTTGAAAAAGCGAGTTAGTGATTGAAGGAGTGGCATACTTCCAAAGACAAGGATAAGGTTTAAGAAAAGATAGTGAGAGGAAAGCTTGAGGGAGGAGGCAGATACCCAAAGGTAGAGAGAGAGAGAGAGAGAGAGAGAGGGAGAGAGAGAGGGAGAGAGAGAGGGAGAGAGGGAGAGAGAGAGAGAGAGAGAGGGAGAGAGAGAGAGAGAGAGGGAGAGAGAGAGAGGGAGAGGGAGAGGGAGAGAGAGGGAGAGAGAGAGAGAGAGAGAGAGAGAGGGAGAGAGAGAGAGAGAGTGGTTGATGAGGGACGGATGAGGGAATCTGCTTCACTCTGTTGCTCCACTCAGCTGTGTATCAGACAAGGTCGATCCCCTGTGTGTGTGTGTGTGTGTGTGTGTGTGTGTGTGTGTGTGTGTGTGTGTGAGATAGGGCAGGGTTGTTTTCATGGAAAATGGTGGCCAGTGATATTTACGGAATAGAGTAAAGTCCTCTTTCACTGCAAATGCATGTGTGCATGTTTGCAGATTGGCATTTATATTTGAGTCATTTATTTGAGAGTATATACGTGTTTTTAAATGTACCTTCTTGTACTCATGTACGCGTTTGTGTGTGCGCGCGTGTGGGTATATGCGTGTGTGTGTGTGTATGCGTGTGTGTGTATGTTGCCGGGGAGAACTAAGCACCCTGGTGTTTATCTCAGTGTTGGTGTATTGTTCTGTGGAGTGTGTTGGCAGCTGATAGCCATTATCAGCCCCTGCCACTTGTCTGACCGCCGGTCCATGCTTTATACTGCTGTTTACCCTCCCATTGCCCCCCCCCAACCTCCCTCCTCCCTCCCCCCATCCTCCCCCAGACACCCTCACCCCCATCCCCAAACCACCTCCAGTCGGATTGCAGGGGGATGAGTGCATTGTGACTCAGAAATGAAAGGATTTTTTACATTCCACACTGTTTCTGAGAGACAGGGAGAGACAGCAATAGGGTGGAGAGGGAGAACGGGATAGAAGGTAGGGGGGTGGAGAGGGAGATGAGAAGATGAGAAAAGAAAGGTAGGGGCTCTTACTGTCAGGGGCTCGTCCTGTCGTGTTCCTCAGGTGGGTGTTGATCAGGTGGGTGTTGATCAGGTGGGTGTTGACCAGGTGGGTGTTGATCAGGTGGGTGTTGACCAGGTGGGTGTTCCTCAGGTGGGTGTTGACCAGGTGGGTGTTGACCAGGTGGGTGTTGACCAGGTGGGTCCAGTCTGACAACCTCTGACATCCCCTCCCTCCTCTGCTCTGTCTACCTTCATCTCCCTGGAAACCGCTGCCCTCCCCTCCACTTGTTACCACTCCGATTTTAGATACACATGCATGTGCACACACACGTGCACAGTATCATATCAAGGCGAGGGACATTGGTGTCTGTCTCTATTGAGCCAACCAGGCTTCAAATTAAACTTCGTCTCCCTCGGGAGGCTCTGATTGGAGCACGTTAAGATGTGGGAGGGACTCATCACAGCGTCCAATCACAACGCTCCACGCTCAGTTTACACTCCCAACAACAGGCAAGTTTCCAGCAGTGGAATGGTCCACTGTTCTGGAGCTGTGTCTTGTCTCTCGTATGGTTGTAAAGGTGAGGTTGTCATGGCACCCCAGTCTCACAGTGATACTCAGTTGGGATTCAGGGAGGTTTCTAGTGCTATGTTAATGCATGTATGTATAGTTTATTTGTGTGTGTGTTTCGGGGCTGTCCACACGAGCATGCATGTGTCACAACTTATTTTGGAGATGACAGAAGGGTTGGGGGAGGTGGTGGTGGTGGGTGTGGGGAGGGGGGAGGGGGGAGGGGGGGGGGAGTGGTGGGGGGGCACAGGGAGGACCACACTGGCATGGTATACCTTCACAGACCAATATAGACTTGGTTACTGCATGGATCTGGTCAGCTGTCAGAACAACACCCTCGCAAACCATATCCCATGAACCGTCTGTCTGACTGTCTGTCTGGCAGGCAGGCAGGCTGGCAGGGAGACAGGCAGGTAGGCTGGCAGGCAGGCAGGCCGGCTGGCTGGCTGGCTGGCAGGCAGGCAGACAGGCAGGCTGGCTGGCAGACAGGCAGGCAGGCAGGCAGGCTCAGTTATTCAATACCGCATCCTTTAGAAGTGAAATGAAAAGTTGGAATGAACAGTTTGAACACCTGAGAGCTTTGATCCAAGACTGTTCCAGTCACATGATCTAGAGAGACTGAGTGATGGGATAGTGGACCATCACCCAGCAGACCTGCTGCTTTAGGCTGAGTAGAGAAGAGGAAGGCTCTGCATAGGGAAGCTCCTAGAAGCTGTGATGCTCATGTGAGGTTGGAGAGGTGCTAGTATTCCCTAAAGGATCGGGGGAGCTGGAAGTGGCACTCTCTCCCCCCCCCCCCCCCCCCCCTCTCTCTCTCTCTCTCTCTCTCTCTCTCTCTCTCTCCTCTCTCTCCATCCATCCATCCATCCCTCCCCCCCCCTCCATCCCTCCCTCTCTCCCTCCTCTCCCCCCCTCGCCCCCTCCCTGCCTCAGTGGAGGCCCTGTGGAGTGGACATCCGCTGCTAACCTGGGAGCTGTCAGCCACACAGCTCTTAAATGAGCCTGCTCCCCTGTAGCTGTCACCAGATCTCTCTTCATCTCTCTCTCTCTCCCTCTCTCTTCCTGTCTCTCTCCCTCTCTCTTCCTGTCTCTCTCCCTCTCTCTTCCTGTCTCTCTCCCTCTCTCTTCCTGTCTCTCTCCCTCTCTCTTCCTGTCTCTCTCTCTCCTCTCTCTCTCTTCCTGTCTATCTCTCCCTCTCTCTTCCTGTCTCTCTCTCTCTCTTCCTATCTCTCTCTCCCTCTCTCTTCCTGTATCTCCTCTCTCCTCTCTCTCTCTTCCTGTCTCTCTCTCCCTCTCTCTTCCTATCTCTCTCTCCCTCGCTCTTCCTGTCTCTCTCTCCTCTCTCTCGTCCTGTCTCTCTCTCCCTCTCTCTTCCTGTCTCTCTCTCCTCTCTCTTCCTATCTCTCTCTCCCTCTCTCTTCCTGTCTCTCTCTCCCTCTCTCTTCCTGTCTCTCCTCTGCTGATTAAACAGGTGATGTGTGGTTGTTATACACACGCACAGGTAGATCATGTGACCCTTGCTTATTAGCGAGATGAGGCCTGTTGCGTGTCGTGTGGGCAACAGAAAACATGCACTCAGACACACACACACATACACACACACACACACACAGACACACACACGTACATGCATAGACACACACACACAGACACAAACACGTACACACACAGACACACACACACACACACATATACACACAAACACTTACTGGAGCCCCAGGCAGGACAGGTTAAGCACGTTCATTAATTTCAGCAGTGTTTTCTGCTGCTAACCCAGCCTGTTTCCGGAACGTGCCGCGGCTTCTAATATCCTCCCTGGCCCAAGACGCTGCCCAGACAGATGTTCTGAGAAACAAACCCGGCAGAGTAAACAGAGAACCGGCAGACATGAGGGAGAACCTGAGGAACATAGGTGCAGATGGAGCACACGAAGGAGAACGAATGGAGGAATTGGAGGAATGTTCGGCTGGATGTTTGATAATCCATGCGATGCTTCACTTTATGAGCACCTGCCAATCCAGCATAGATGAATATTTCATGAGGATATATTTTTTACATTATATATTCCATATTTGCAGTCAAATATATAAGCTGTTGGGGATATATTCTCAGTTAGCCTGTTTGCTTTAATATTAGCTGCTTGTTTAACAAGTAAGCCGACATGGCTGTTAATCTAGCAAGCTGTTAAGCTAACATGTTAAGCATGCTTGTTACCTTATGCTGCACTACAGTTAGCTTTGCCATTAGTGAGTGGGCTACGTGAGAGCGAGGTGCATGTGTGACTCAGAGACACAGCCCTGTGACGGAGCAGCGCCAGGGAGCTCGGGTTGGGCCCCATCGCGGAGCTCCTTCCTGCTGCGCCACAGGCCCCATGTGGAGTTCCATCTCTTTAAAGAGACTTCAAAGGCAGGGTTTTACAGGCTGGATGGAAGCGTTAACCTTTGACTCAGCCCCTGTCTCCCTCTCCCCTTTCTTTCTTTCTTTTCTCTCTTTCTCTCTCTCTCTGTCTCTCTCTCTCTCTCTCCCTCTCTCCCTCCCTCTCTCTCTCAGAAATGATGTGAGGTGCTACTTAATGTCTCCCCCCCTTCAGGGAAGGAAATGCATGTAATTGTGGAGACCTTATAGTAAGTGGGTGGAGAGAAGGGCAGCTGTGAATTCTTCCTCACGGCAAGGTTCACATACCGTAACCAAGCAGCATATTGTGACCTTAAAGAAACAATACTTGCACTGGTACTCTACAGAATGTTGGGTTGACATTTGCGGTGTTGCTTTCACCTATCACATCTCATCAGAGCAGTGAGGGAGAGAGGAGGAGAGAGGAGGCTCTGGGGGAGGAGAGAGGAGGAGAGAGGAGGAGAGAGGAGGCTCTGGGGGAGGAGAGAGGAGGAGAGAGGAGGAGACTCAAGTAGAAACCTCTATGGAATGACCCGTGCTCACCCACACAATTCAGTCAGGTTCAGTTTCCCCCTCTCCCCCCCGCTCCTATCCACAGAGACGGAGCGAGACAAGGAGAGAGGGGGGGAGATGAGGAGAGAGGGGGGGAGAGGAGGAGAGAGGGGGAGAGAGGAGGATAGAGGGGGAGAGAGGAGAGGGGGAGAGAGGAGGAGAGAGGGGGGGAGAGGGGGAGAGAGGGGGAGAGAGGAGGAGAGAGGGGGGAGAGGAGAGAGGGGGGAGAGGGGGAGAGAGGGGGAGAGAGAGGGGGAGAGAGGAGGAGAGAGGGGGGGAGAGGAGGAGAGAGGGGGAGAGAGGGGGAGAGAGGGGGAGCGTGGAACGAGGGAGGAGTTGTCTCGTTGTCGCAACAGTGTGTTTACTGCTAATCACATTGAATGTCCCCTCGGAGCCAGTTTCTAGCCAGTTAGCATGACCTAATGGATGGATGGATGGATGAAAGGATGGGTGGATGGCTTCGGAGAGAGACAAATACCACTTAACACTTAGACACTGATGGCGGTGGTTTTAGTGGCTGAATCTTTAGTGTCATGGGAAACAATCCGCACCTATATTCCACCCCAAAGAAACACTCAGAAACCAGAGAGACTTCACTGGTAAGATACATTATCCCAGAGTATCCGCCGCCTTGCGCATTATTGTTCCCGTCACTGTGTAGGAACAGGAAGTGAAGTTTGTGTCTCGTGCTGAGTGAGGAAGGAGAGTCAGAGGACCTCAGAGAGATGTGAGGCTCAGGGAGGAACAGGGAACTCTGAAATGAAACGAGGAACTGAAATGCACCCCCCCATCTCCATCCCCCCCTCTCCACCCCCTCCACCCCCACCCCCCCTCCTCCACCCCCTGCTCCACCCCCACCTCCCCCTCCTCCACCCCCTCTGCTGTATCAATAATGGATCTTGGGCGTGGTTTGGACCTCCATCTGGAGCTACTGTGGTATTTCAGATGCGCTCAGTGAGAGCCTGGGGGGAGGGGGAGTTAAATCATCATGTGACTCCAGCCCGATGTCCTCCCTTCATTACACAGAGAGAAAGATGGGAAGAGAGAGAGAGAGAGAGAGAGAGAGAGAGAGAGAGAGAGAGAGAGAGAGAGAGAGAGAGGTTGAAAAGGAGTGAGAGAAGGAGAGTGAGACAGAGAGAGAGAGTCATAGAGAGACAGAAAGAGAAAGATAGAGGTTGAAAAGGAGAGAGAGAAGGAGAGTGAGACAGAGAGAGAGAGAGAGTCAGAGAGAAAGAGAGAGAGAGGTAGATTGAAAGAGAGAGGCATTGTTCTCGTTTGCTCTGTGCTGTCCTGCTCCATTGACTGTCAGTCAGTCTGCTGGCTGAGCCCAGCAAGAACACGCACAGTAGGGAGCCAGTTCATTATGGCCAAACACTGTCAACACTGTCAAGTTAACATGTAGGCCAGGCCAACAGCAACAGGATGGCCTGCACTGTGTGCGTGCGTGTGTGTGTGTGAGACAGAGAGAGAAAGAGAGAAAGTGCACAGCAAATTGAACTCCAGGACTGTTCATTTTGCTGGTTCAGTGTTTATATAGATCCTCTCTCATCATCATGAATACTCTTGTTGTTAAATTAACGTTAAACGTTCAAGTTGCTGTGTAAGTCTACAGGGGGGCATTTGTGTGCATGTATTTATATCACGTGTGTGTTTTTACTGTACATTTACATTTACATTTAGTCATTTAGAAGACGTATTTTACCCCATTTACTAGCCCGACTCCCTCACCGCTCAGCCACCTGACTCCATATGTGTATGTTTGTACGTGTGTGCTTGTACATATATGTGCGTGTATGAATCTTGGGGATGTTCACATGTGACTTATGTCAAACATAAGTAACACATTGTAGGATATTTGTGTTGTTACTCGACTGGCTGAAACAGTGGCACAGTGCTCTTCCAAGTGACTCATTTATTAGATTTGAAACACATGCTGGCACATACACACACTCACATAAGCACACACACATACACACACTCACATACACACACTCACATAAGCACACACACATACACACACTCACATACACACACTCACATAAGCACACACACATACACACACTCACATACACACACTCACATAAGCACACACACATACACACACTCACATAAGCACACACACATACACACACTCACATACACACACTCACATACACATACTCACATAAGCACACACACATACACACACTCACATAAGCACACACACATACACACACTCACATACACACACTCACATAAGCACACACACATACACACACTCACATACACACACTCACATAAGCACACACACATACACACACTCACATACACACACTCACATAAGCACACACACATACACACACTCACATACACACACTCACATAAGCACACACACATACACACACTCACATACACACACTCACATAAGCACACACACATACACACACTCACATAAGCACACACACATACACACACACACATACACACACTCACATAAGCACACACACATACACACACTCACATACACACACTCACATAAGCACACACACATACACACACTCACATACACACACTCACATAAGCACACACACATACACACACTCACATAAGCACACACACATACACATACTCACATACACACACTCACATACACATACTCACATAAGCACACACACATACACACACTCACATACACACACTCACATAAGCACACACACATACACACACTCACATAAGCACACACACATACACACACTCACATAAGCACACACACATACACACACACACATACACACACTCACATACACACACTCACATAAGCACACACACACCACTGTTGTTTCAGGTGGGGCTATTTGTGAAGTCTCAAAGCTCTACCCAAATATCATGGTGCTAGTGGTGCCCACCATGCCCACCTCTCTGATCCTGGTGCCAAACAGGCACCTGCCCTTTCATGTCTCGGGAGACAGTCAATCTGACATTTCCTGTCCCCTTCTGTCACCTGACTGACACTTCCTGTCCCCTTCTGTCACCTGACTGACACTTCCTGTCCCCTTCTGTCACCTGACTGACACTTCCTGTCCCCTTCTGTCCATAGGACACTGATCTCCTGGACATCGCCTACATCAAGGACTCCAGGACTGGAAAATGCTCCAAAACTCCAAAGGTAAGAGTCCCTGTCTGAGTGTTACTGGATATTACCGTCAGCTAGACTGGGATCCACATCTTTAACATGTTACATATGTATGTAGTATACAGTGTATACGTTATACAGTACACACGTCGTCACGGTGACAGTAATGAGACTGTGGGTTGGAGGAAAGCTACTGTGTTTCTGCACAGGAAGGTAATATAACAGACACATTTGAATAAACATTCATGATGTGGGAGTGAGGGGGGCGGGGGGGGCGGGGGGCTTTTAGACTCCAGCAATCCAGGGGGGCCGGTTGCTCCACTGCGCCCCTCTGATGTTCAATACTCCCTTGACACACACACACACACTGACACACACTCACACACACACACACTGACTCCCAGCACTGACTGGATAACAGCCTGCTAATGCACGGCAGTGAACCAAAATGACTTAATTGGCTGACGGAATTACCCTCCGTGTTGTCTGTCTGTCTGTCTGTCTGTTTGCAACACGATTGTGGGGTGATGCAGTTCCTCCTCGCTGATCATTGCCTTGGTTACAGCAGGGAAGAGTGTCTGCTAGCCTTGTTCAGAGACTCTCAGACAGAAAACAGGATTTTGTCGATCGGAGATTTGTCCTCTGCTGTTTTACATGGCCAGACAGACAGACTGCAAACATGACCGTACCAACAGGCTGTTTAAACACATGTTCAACACGCCACATAATACAAGTGGTTGAGATACATTTAGTCATTTAGCAGACGCTCTTATCCAGAGCGATGGATAAGGATCCAGAGAGATGCCTCGAGAGGGAATGTGGTTCACATTCTGCAATCTCTACAAGAATCTATCGGACATATTTGTGGCTGATTTCGAGTCTTGTAAGGGAAATTCCAGCATCTCCCCGGCCTTTCAACACGGCACGGTCGACCACAGATGTTCTGCGCTGTCACATGCTCCGCTCCCTCCTTCTCCTGGGGATCTCCCTGAGCTGCCTCTGCTCGGAGCAGGGAGGGACCAGCAGGCCAGGGTCCCTGGGGGAACCATCCTGAATGAGGGGTCACAACGGATGATGATCCTCTACAGGGTCAAATGGGCCGTACAATAGCTGTCAGAGGACCAGCGTTAGAGAGAGAGAGGTAGAGAGAGAGAGAGAGAGAGAGAGAGAGAGAGAGAGAGAGAGAGAGAGAGAGAGAGAGAGAGAGAGAATATGAGAGAGAGAGAAGATGAGAGAGAGATAATATGAGAGGGAGAGGGAGAGATAGAAGACAAGAGAGAGAGAGACAGAGAGAGAGAGACAGATAGAGAGTCTGTCTATGGAAAATAAAATACTGGACATTCATGTTTCCCAGTAGAAGCCATAACTGGGAGGGAGAGTGAGGCAGCATGTGTAATGTGAGTGCCTGGGAGACATTTGAGATCAAGAGAGAGAGAGATAGAGAGGGAGAGAGAAAGAGAGGGAGAGAGAGAGAGAGAGAGAGAGAGAGAGAAAGAGAGAAAGAGAGAAAAGGAGGGGTGACGAGAGAACGAAAGGGAAAGAAAGAGGGGTCACAGCAATGAGACCTGAGGTGATGTGAGGCTGTAGGGTTCATATCAGAGGGAGAGAGAGAGGGAGAGAGAGAGAGAGGGAGAGAGAGAGGGAGAGAGAGAGAGAGAGAGAGAGAGAGAGAGAGAGAGAGAGAGGGAGAGGGAGAGGGAGGGATGAAGATAGAAGAAGGGGGCAGGAATAAAGAAAGGAGGGGGGGGGGGCATTGTGATGCGACTGGTCGCCAAGGAGACGCCTGTAGCTTTCTTCCCAAGCGCTCATTATTGAATATTTTAAGGAATATTTTCAAGAAATATATTGCCGGCCCTCTAAGCAGTTATTAAAGCATGTCATTAACTGCAGGAACAAAGTGCTTTCTAGTTTTACACATTTGACAAGTTTGATTCATTGTTACTGGAAGACGTGGTATTTGGGGAATAGAGGAAATGACTGGTAGTGGATGAGAATTGTGTGGTTACAGAAAGGTTTTAATGAACATCAGTTGGACGATAGAATTGAGTGTGGGTTCAAAAGGACAGATATAGATTTGAAAGAATTAATATGATTGTCTTGATGGAGCAAAGAGGCCACTATACAGAACTGAGTGGTATTGATTATTTTGTGCTGTGTGTCTCTGTGGTACTGTACTGTACTTACTCACCCTGCAAAATAAACACAGACACACGCACAGACACACACACACACACACACACACACACAGACACAGACACACACACACACACAGACACACACACACTCACACACACACACATACACACACTGCACATGGACTGCTCTTGTAGCAATGTGTTTCCATGCTGCGTGCCTGTGCGTGTCTGTGTGTGTGTGTGTGCCTGTGCGTGTCTGTGTATGTGTGTGCCTGTGCGTGTCTGTGTATGTGTGTGTGTGTGTGCGTGTGTCTGTGCATGTGTCCGCGCATGAGTACGTGCGTGAATACATGCTGTTACCAAGGTAACAAATAAAAGGAAATATGAATAAAATACTTCATGAGCTGACTTTTGCTGTCCCCCTATGATCGATGAAATCATTTGGTGACGTGTCAGACCCTCCCCTGGGGTTTAGTCTGGCCTGTCTGGCCTGTCTGTCACCGCTGGGCCTTTTAAAAAACAACATCCCAACCATTATCTGAGAAAACACACTCAATCTGTCAAGTCTGTGTGGATCCATACCTGCTCTGCATCAAAGGCCTTCAACTCACCATCACACTTTCCGAGCAAACCATTATAATGAGGTCCTGTTGTGTCACTTGGTTCAAGTCTTTCTTCTATCAGCTGCTTGTAAGAGTTCAGGGAACAACGTGAATTTGACTGCAAAAGTGCCTTTGGAGGCTGGTAGTAACTATTCTGTTTGGATGTTCTCTGGCGCATCACATTGCGTGGGCAGTATGTCTGACCCTGTTTGACCCAAATAACACCCTGCCCACAGCTCCTGCCTCTCTCTGGCTATTCAACTATGATTCATGATTCATGTTCATACACTGACTGCCACACACACACACACAAAGACACACACACAGACACACAGCCCCTCAAACAGGCACACATCGACATACACACCGACACGCAGAGAGACACACACACAAGCGCACACACCGACACACAGAGACGCACACACACATGCACACACAGACACACAGAGACACACACACAAGCGCACACACTGACACACAGAGACACACACACAAGCGCACACACCGACACACAGAGACGCACACACACATGCACACACAGACACACAGACTACAGTGCATATCTCTTCCCGGCGTTTCCAGGTGACTGCTGGTAATTAGCATGTGCCCTCCGTCCATCATTCACTGAGATAAGATCAGCCTTGTGCAGGTTCCAGTGAGCAAGCCCTCGACTGCCTTCCTGTTCCTGAAACACACCGCTCTGAAACCAGCAGATTGAACAACTCGTTTGTCCCTGCTGTTACCAGCCTTTCGAATAACAGCATGTCATCCATGTTTTTCTGTCGATTGTTCGCACATTGGCTGGTGTGTTTGATTGTTGATGATGACTGTATTTATTTACTGCTGTTTGTGCAGCAAATTGCCCGTCGGGGATAATAGAGATTACCTCGACCTTGACTGGAACACACTGCCTCGGGGTGAGCCAATCAGCACTCAGTTCTGTCCTGGGCTGGTTGGCTTGTCTTGGAGGAGATTGGCCTGGGTGAGGTTAGGTTGTGTTTGTGTGTTTGTGAGTGTTTAAGCCCCACTGGGTTGGGGCTGCCGTACGACTGGTGTTGCCGTGGTAGCAGGAGGCCGTCTGTGTGAGTAGACAGGGATTAGTGGCATCTGGAGCTCCCTGGCACAAGGCTGGCGTGAGCACGCCGCTGACACCTGGGGCTTAGACACTAAGGCCCGGTGATGAAACCTGCTCCTGCTGGAAAAACCTCATGTTATTGAATTGACAATTTGAGATTCTGTCGTTGACCTTCCCCCTATGTGTCCTGTGAGCAGGATGGATGCTGCAGGCAGGGTCTGCTCCCCTGGGTTAGGGCTTCTGCCGCACCACTCAGTTCGATATTGTCTTGATTGAATCAGGCAGATTAGCAGAGGGAACTTGCTGTCCCTGTCTCCACGAACACAGCTACCATACACTGTTGCGCTGAACATTTGAATTCATCTCTCGTGAATATCAAATTCGACTGCCAAAATGTCTATCCTATCCCCCTCCAAAAAATAAATTTAAAAAATGGTTGGCTCCGACCAACAACCATGTCATTGTCCTCACCTTCTGCCACAGGCCCCTGCCTCTTGTTGTCTGGAAACGTTCGTTTTTAGCCCCGACGAGTGCGTGGGGAAACAGTCAGCATCCCAGCGGGGTGCAGAGATGTCCACTGGGTAGAGTTACATGCTCTCTCTCTTTCGCCGTTCACAACACCTAAACCGCTCTCTCTCTCTGGGAAATGCCAGGTTCCACTGATCCACAGCAGCTGTCTGGAGAACAGGGTCTCGTTCTGCCTCGACCTGTTCTGAGGGATTTGATCCAGCGTAGAATCGCATTCTTTCTTCCTGTCTGTTTAGACTCACTGAGATTTGAGATTTCTGACCTTTCCCGCTTCTAGTAGTGGGTAATGGAGATCCTGTATATTGTACTTGATATGCACAGGCTTGTGCTTCTGATCTCCTTCTCATTAAATGGTTATCCTCTTCCCACGCTCACATCCCAACCTGCTGCCTGTCGCCATGCGCTCCGTGGCTCTCCGTGTGTCCGGCAGCCTGGCGTGTTGCAGAGCTCCCGTGTGTTGCGGCAGGCTCGTGGCGTGCTGGGGGGAAGGGGGGGGGGGGGGGGGGGGGCAGGAGAGGTGATCTGTGAAGAGCAGCAGGGGGCTTCTCAGCCCCGCGTGCCTCGCGCTGTTCTGGGCCTCCTTACTAACACGGTCGGCTGGAGGGATGGACGGATGGACGGACTGCTCAACATGTGATTCTTGTCAGCCTGTCACTACAGGTAAAGAGGCTTTGCAGACACGCTTGTATGAACATACGACATGCGCAGAGACATGTACATGGAAACTGCATGCGGAGAAAGGACTTACAGAAAATAAACAGAGGAATGCGACCACACTCATTCTCTATCTCACTCTCTCTCTCTCTCTCGCTCTCTCTCTCTCTCTCTCTCTCTCTCTCTCTCTCTCTCTCTCTCTCTCTCTCTCTATTTCTCTCCCTGACAAATGCACAGGGACCCACAGAGCTATGCAAACAGGTTAATCAAGATCAACCGAGAGGGGAACAGATTGATTTCTGGAGACGTTTCAAAGGGATCCATTCCAAAGCCAGCTGGGCCAAGCTGAAAGAGCTCCTGTTATCTGGAGAGGAAACACTGGGAGCCAGATCCCCTCACGAGTCACTCAGTAGAAAACAACCGCGGGTAACCCCAATAACCACGGAAACATCCAACCACACAGTGGACTGCCCTGGGTCGTAACCATGGCTTGACCTACATGGTTCTGATTTGGGTTTTGGGTTTGTTTGATGCGCTCGCAACACCCTAAAATGAGGGACCGAAGTCCGCTGTCTGATTGGAGAAAAGGATTTTCCTGTACTGAATGAGCGTATAGCATTTCACGAGGTGAATGTTGCTCCTATCCCTCAGCCCTGGCTAGTGTGCTGAGTTGACCAGGAGAGAATAAAGTGTCTTCCATCTCTGTTTACGTTCTAAGTTTACACACCAGGGCCCCCGCTAAACACAGAGTAGCTCCTTGTGTGTCCTCAGCCCTGAAACCAGATCTGGGAGAGTCGAACAGGAGATAGTATTTCTACAGTAGCTTTCTCTCACACTCTCTCTCTCCGCTCTCCCTCTGTCTCTCCCTCCCTCTCTCTCTCTTTCTCCCCTTGGTCTCACTCTCTCTCTTTCTCTCACAGTTTTTTCTCTCCCTCGGTTTCTCTCACCCTTTCCCCCCTCCTCACTCTCTCTCTCTATCTCTCTCTCTATCTCTCTATCTCTCGCACGCTCTCACTAGGCTACTGAAAGCAGGCACCTTCCTCAAGGTCATTAACTGGCACAACAAACAAGGGTTTAGATTAACAAAGCAATTACACCTGTTGTAAATGCTGTCAGTCAAAACAAGAGAAGAAAGATTTAAGAAGGTATAGCATATGAAGAAGTCAGGATATTCAAATGAAGGGATATTAATAGATTCGTATTCAGAATGAATCTGTAGTTTTGTTTTTATGGAGCTCTGTTGCTCTTAAACGGCACACTCCTCCAGTACCACACAGAGGATAGACCTGCTACGTGAGGAGGACTGTGCTTTCCGACACATCCTGAATGGTGGCTGCACCTCCCTACGCGTGCATCTCCACCATCCGTCATCCGTGAAACGTGGAGACGCAGGATGAGGTCAGCGTGGGCGGAGTCGGCCCTGCCTCCCCATCCCGGCCTTTCAAGCTCATCTACATTTACATTTAGTCATTTAGCGGACGCTCTTATTCAGAGCGACTTACAGTAAGTACAGGGACATTCCCCCCCCCGAGGCAAGTAGGGTGAAGTGCCTTGCCCAAGTACACAACGTCATTTTGCACGGCCGGGAATCGAACTGGCAACCTTCAGATTACTAGCCCGATTCCCTAACCGCTCAGCCACCTGACTCCCTCATTGATCCTGGCTGACACAGCAGGGCCACAGTCCGATCCCCCCTCTGGGACGTGGCACACCGTGTGACGCACACGCTGCTGCTGCTGTGGCCGCTCACCAGGCCACGGTCTGGCGCATGGAAGGATCACTGTGACTCTGCAGGTTCCGCATGATCGAACCTGGAGCCCTTCCAGCCTGGGGCCGTTTCCTGTATGTCGTTATTTCTCGCTCTCTCCCTGCCTTCCTGTCTTTCTTACTGTCACTATCACAGTAAAAGGAAAGCAGATCAAATGCAATCACGCCCATTGTTCTGGGTGGGTGCGGCCAAGTCTTTTGTGATTCTGTTCAACTTTGTAATGCAAGACACTTCCTGGTCCGTTATTTGATAACATGGCACTTAACTGGAGCTTCAATGGAAGGATCCATGGAAGGAGGTGAAGACTGTGCAGACCAGCTAGTCCAGACTCCAGTCGACACTCTAATGACACCCTGCATCTTGCAAAGTGGCACGACGGCATGCTAACTCCATGGATCGTGAGGGGGTGTGATTGTTGGAGTGAGCGCTGATGGTCTCTCGTGAGAGACGGAGCGCTGTCTTCAGAGGGAAACACCAGCTGATAATCAGTCCTAATGAGTCTCTCGCCAAGACCGCAGGCAGAGACCGCGACGGCGGCCGAATGTCAGTCCCGCGTTGTGATTGGATGACTGATTGAAGCCAGGCCGCTGACTCACGTCCTTATCTGTCGTTCTTAGAACAGTACAACGTTGGACAAAGGACTCAAGTAGAATGTAAAAGACCTCCCGGTCCAAGTGGAGAACATTGAATTTGTTCATTATGCTGGATGAATGATGCACCTCAGCAGGCGTGTGTAGACACAGGAGGACTGTCTCTCCTGGACACAGGGGCTTGGGTTTCATCTACAGCTGCGTCTGTGTGTGACAAGGACCTGTCAGGGACAGGGAGGAATGTTACTCTCTGTCAGTCTGTCTACGGTCAGACCCCAACAGGACACCCTGCCCCCCCCCATATGTCCTTCTAGATACAGTCCCTCATCTGTGTCCCCCCCCACTCTTCTGTTACCACAGGAACCCACACGCTATCACACTCTCCACCCCTCTGTCACATCGCCCTCCCCCATCCGTCTAACCCTCCGTGCTAGATCAGATCACCTCCCTCTCTCGCCTTCCACACACACACACTTGGCTTGCATGGCATGGGGGGAGGGGCGAGGATAGAGGCTGGCTTGCAGGGGGGAGGGGGAGGGGGAGGAGGAGGAGATCAGGGCGAACTGGGATGGATTGATTTTATAACAGAAATCAGTGAACCAAGGCTCATCAATCAGAGACAAGCATTTCATTACCGTCACGCATGGCTGTGACTTCCTTTAAGATGCAGTGGAGGTGGAGGAGGAGAGAGAGAGAGAGAGAGAGAGAGAGAGAGAGAGAGGAGAGAGAGAGAGAGAGACGAGAGAGAGAGAGAGAGAGAGAGAGAGAGAGAGAGAGAGAGAGAGAGAGGAGAGAGAGAGAGAGAGAGAGAGGAGAGAGAGAGAGAGAGAGAGAGAGAGAGAGAGAGAGAGAGAGAGAGAGAGGTGGACAGACACATACCCCATTTCTATTTGAATGACATGTTTTGATGAAGGAATTGTGAATTGTGGAGTGTCTAGTTAACTCGATCCTGTGGACCAATGGGAGACCAGGGATCTGTTTGTGTGTTCCTCCTGCAGTGGGAGGGGCTTGTTGGCGGGTCAGATGAGATGGAGATGCCCTGTGTTGTGCCGGAGAGGGGGGGAAGGAATCAATAAATGAATACATTATGGAAATGAAGACTTTAATGATGAAGAGGACAGGGTGTGGAGAGTCTGAAGCCATGCTGTGTTACCTGAGATCATGCAGAGACAAGAAACCCCTGCTGATGCACAGAGGAGACCCTGTAGAAGGAGAACTGCCCTCCGCACCCCTACTGTAAACACACACACGCACACACACATGTGTGCACACACACACAATTGGATTTCAATTGATCTTCGAAACATAGTATTGTTTTGTTTTTCATCCACGTAATTCCACGTGAAGCCCTAATTCCAGACTAACAGTAATGCAGCCGGAAACATAACCCAGCTCAGTCCTGCATTGCGATTGGACGCAGAATTGGACCAGTCAAAGAGAGAAAAATGCACATGATATCAACTGTATTACCATTTGATTGGATCACAACCAATTATGAACGCTGATACAATTACAGCACCCCACTGTCTGACCGCAACAGCAGACAGAACCTAGCCAGCGGAAGGAAAATAGCATCACAAGTTTCCTATTGAAAGTCCAGAGACAAAACCAGCTACATTTCCTAATCAGGTTTCAAAGTTTATCAAAGGCAAAAAGCAGCACATTTTATGAGTCTAAAAGTCAAGGCATTAGACTGAACTCTGAATAGCTGTAATACAATTTGCGTTTTGTGTGTTCCTCCGTTTGAAGCTGGGTGACGTTGTCCGAGTCTGTTAGCGGAGCAGGACCCGTGGGGTTAGTCACAGTGTGGGTTTTGGGTTCCTCCGTCTCGTGTCTGAGTCACTTGATGCCAGTAATGAAATCTGATGTGACATTTTTGTTGGACAACCAAAGGTTGTGTCAACCCAACTGCAGCTTGTCATGTAAGAGCCAGTCCCTCTCTGCCATCCCAGTGACCAGGGCTCTCCCACAGAGGCCAACACAGGCCAGCTCTGGACTTTAAACACTTACCGTTTATTTTTTTATCTTAATTAGGCGGATTATCGGAATCAAATGTGTTGTTTCCTGGGCTAAGACTGAAGCCTGAAGCATGACACACTGGGATTCCTCTGGTCTCTTCCTCAGTGCCTCAGCCAGACTGCATGGAGAGGTGCTGTACATCTACCCTCAGCCAGACTGCATGGAGAGGTGCTGTACATCTACCCTCAGCCAGACTGCATGGAGAGGTGCTGTACATCTACCCTCAGCCAGACTGCATGGAGAGGTGCTGTACATCTACAGCACAATCTGCAGTCAGTGTGTTGGTTCACTTCACTAGGGGTCACTGTCAATACATTGATCCGCTGTTCACCCAACGGTGGCCCCCTGCAGCCGTAGAGTCATGACTGGATGTGCTGGGATTCAGACCCCTGCAGCCGTAGAGTCATGACTGGATGTGCTGGGATTCAGACCCCTGCAGCCGTAGAGTCATGTGACTGGATGTGCTGGGATTCAGACGCCTGCAGCCGTAGAGTCATGTGACTGGATGTGCTGGGATTCAGACGCCTGCAGCCGTAGAGTCATGTGACTGGATGTGCTGGGATTCAGACGCCTGCAGCCGTAGAGTCATGTGACTGGATGTGCTGGGATTCAGACCCCTGCAGCCGTAGAGTCATGACTGGATGTGCTGGGATTCAGACCCCTGCAGCCGTAGAGTCATGACTGGATGTGCTGGGATTCAGACCCCTGCAGCCGTAGAGTCATGACTGGATGTGCTGGGATTCAGACCCCTGCAGCCGTAGAGTCATGACTGGATGTGCTGGGATTCAGACCCCTGCAGCCGTAGAGTCATGGACTGGATGTGGCTGGGATTCAGACCCCTGCAGCCGTAGAGTCATGACTGGATGTGCTGGGATTCAGACCCCTGCAGCCGTAGAGTCATGACTGGATGTGCTGGGATTCAGACCCCTGCAGCCGTAGAGTCATGACTGGATGTGCTGGGATTCAGACCCCTGCAGCGTAGAGTCACATGACTGGATGTGCTGGGATTCAGACCCCTGCAGCCGTAGAGTCACATGACTGGATTGCTGGGATTCAGACCCCTGCAGCCGTAGAGTCACATGACTGGATGTGCTGGGATTCAGACCCCTGCAGCCGTAGAGTCACAATGACTGGATGTGCTGGGATTCAGACCCCTGCAGCCGTAGAGTCACATGACTGGATGTGCTGGGATTCAGACCCCTGCAGCCGTAGAGTCAGTGACTGGATGTGCTGGGATTCAGACCCCTGCAGCCGTAGAGTCATGACTGGATGTGCTGGGATTCAGACCCCTGCAGCCGTAGAGTCATGACTGGATGTGCTGGGATTCAGACCCCTGCAGCCGTAGAGTCATGACTGGATGTGCTGGGATTCAGACCCCTGCAGCCGTAGAGTCATGACTGGATGTGCTGGGATTCAGACCCCTGCAGCCGTAGAGTCATGACTGGATGTGCTGGGATTCAGACCCCTGCAGCCGTAAGAGTCATGTGACTGGATGTGCTGGTATTCAGACCCTGCAGCCGTAGAGTCATGACTGGATGTGGCTGGATTCGACCCCTCAGCCGAATGTCAGGGGATTCAGACCCCTTCAGCCGTAGAGTCATGACTGGATGTGCTGGGATTCAGACCCCTGCAGCCGTAGAGTCACATGACTGGATGTGCTGGGATGCAGACCCCTGCAGCCGTAGAGTCCATGACTGGATGTGCTGGGATTCAGACCCCTGCAGCCGTAGAGTCATACTGGATGTGCTGGTATTCAGACCCCTGCAGACCGTAGAGTCATGACTGGGATGTGCTGGGGATTCAGACGCCGATGTTGAACTGCTGGAGAGAAGCCAGCTCTTGCTAAAGGGCCCTCATGAAGTGGTTTAATTGTTTATGTCTGGTGAGAGGATGGGTTACTCAGAGCAGCTTTATGTGGTGTCCTTGTTCAATGTGTCTCTTTGATGCTCAGAGAGGTATTGTGTGGTACAGGGGCCCTACATAAAGGCAACTTTCCCATGAAATCTAATTTCCAGTAAATCTCCACGCTGTTGAGTAATTGTGTTCCCTGTTCCTTGGTGTGTCCGCACCTCTTAATACAACTGAGCAGTGTGACTGCTGGACTTTGAATAGAGAGACTCAGAACCACCCACGCACTCTGTGCTCATAGACCGAGCACACACACACACACACACACCAGCTCGCAGGTGAGTGGGAGGAAGGAGGGTGGCGGTCCAGCTCGTCCACCTGTTGCCATAGAAACCTAAAGGAGGAGAAGAAATCTGTGTGGAGTTAACGAGCAAGAAGAAGTGTCTCTGCCACGACGTTCACTGATGTTGGCTTCTCTCTGACAGCAGAGCACCAGAACATCTCTTCTTCATCTCATTCTGCCTCCACAAGCCCACTTGTTTTACACACACATCATGACAAGACGTCTTTCCCCCACCCTGCCCCGCCCCACCCCGCCCTGCCTTTCTCTCCCCTCCTCTCCTCCCCTCCTCTCCCCTCTCCTCGTCTCCCCTTTCCTCCTCTCCTCCCCTCCCCTCCCCTCCTCCTCTCCCCTCTCCTCCTCTCCTCCCCTCCCCTCCTCCTCTCCTCCCCTCCTCCTCTTCTCTTCTCTCCTCCTCTCCTCTCCTCTCCTCCTCCTCTCCTCTCCCCTCCCCTCTCCTCCTCTCCTCTCCTCTCCTCTCCTCCTCCTCTCCCCTCCCCTCCCCTCTCCTCCTCTCCTCTCCTCTCCTCTCCTCCTCCCCTCCCCTCCCCTCTCTCAGCTGTGCAGCATATCAGTGTCAACTGAGTTAGTTTGTGTGACTCCACTAATTGGAGGAGCATTTGCTGTGCTTCATTAGCTAGTCCAGATGTGTGAGGACAGGAGATGTGTGAGGACAGGAGATGTGTGAGGACAGGAGATGTTTGAGGACAGGAGATGTTTGAGGACAGGAGATGTGTGAGGACAGGAGATGTTTGAGGACAGGAGATGTTTGAGGACAGGAGATGTGTGAGTACAGGAGATGTGTGAGGACAGGAGATGTTTGAGGACAGGAGATGTTTGAGGACAGGAGATGTTTGAGGACAGGAGATGTTTGAGAACACCACTGGAAATGGGATCCGTTTGGACTGACGCTGATAAGCATGGCTGCCGGTAATTTGCTTGACTCGACTTTGAGTTGTTCAGTGAGCTTTGCACTCATCGTGGCAATTGCAAGATTGTGCACAATGTCTTTCACCAGTGACGCTGGTGACGCTGTGCTTCCACACGCTTTTTTATTTGTTTATCCAGCAGTAGCAGAGTCTTTCAATATGGAAATATGGAAGCCAGTTTCAGTACATACTGAGAGATGGTTATTGGAAGCTCAGTCATATGACTATTTCCATATCAGGGCATTCCAGCTCAGAACCACATGATGCAAAGGTGCCTGATGAATGTCCTTGAGTGACTCATGTCCTTTGCATATTTATCTGTATTACTACTAAAAGACCGTTTTCACAGACTTACAGCCTTTAGAAATCGCTCTACTCTCCATATTAAGCCGCCTACTGTGCCTGCTCATTACTGAGGACAGCAGCACAGGACGGCTGGAATACTTTTCAATCACAGTCGCTCACTTTTGAGCTCCTATTACACCACTGAGGACTGGGGTCTGTCCTTAGGAAACAGCATGAAAGGAGATTTGTGTGTGTGTGTGTGCATACACACCTTCACGTGTTGGTGTGTGTGAGAGCATTCCTGTGTTTCTGTGACTTGTGCATTGTGCGTGTGTGTGTATTATGGTCTGGATCGTTTCTAAGGGGGGAGGGAGCCAGGCGACCTTTCTGGCCCCCACATCGAGACCAGCCAAGCGCACCGGCAAGCCAAAGGCTTAATTGGTTTTCGATAGTAAATCTCAGGAGAGTCGGGGCAAATGATTCCTAACGCGACCACTCAGAGAGCAGCTAGTGCTGCGCGGCCATGTGGCCCTCCGAGAGGATCCCAGGACAGCACACAGCTCCCTCTCTCTTCCCCCTTTACTCACCACACACCACACACATAATTCTCTTCCTGTTGAGTGATAGAAGAACAAACCCAGCTCGTGGTCCTAGTTTTGTACTCCCCCCCCGCCCCCATATAAGACCCGCTCTCCACCCACATAGAACCTTTCTTCCAATCTTTTGTTGTTTCTTCTCAGGAAGTCTTGAGGTCCTTTAGAAAGCTCTTCTGCTGCCAAACGATTCCCCTTGTTGGCCGGAAATCCCCCATTGCTTCTTCCTTGACGCTCAGCAGATGAAGTCGAACTCTCCCTCCCTCCAGAGAGCCTGGCCGCCTCTCTTCCCAGCCCGGCGTCGAAAGCTTGTACTTGTTTACTTGTTTGTCGACCTGGTGACTCAGCTGAGACAGAGCGTTGAATACAGACAGCGGGATGGATTAAGAATGGACATTAGAAAAAGACTGACTGGCACTGGATTACCTGTGGTGTGCCCCCCCCCCCCCAGCTACAGCCCCCAGCCCCATCCCCCAGCTACAGCCCAGAGCCCAGCTTCAAATCCAGCCCCAGTCCAAGTCCAGCTCACCTCATCATGAATCAGCCCTCCTGTGCTGCCCGCTCCACTGAATTCAAGAGGCCAGAAAAGGAGAAGGATGAAGCCACTCAGGTGTGTCAGTTTGAAAATG
The DNA here is from genome assembly GCA_023658055.1 of Thaleichthys pacificus. Taxonomy (NCBI): domain Eukaryota; kingdom Metazoa; phylum Chordata; class Actinopteri; order Osmeriformes; family Osmeridae; genus Thaleichthys; species Thaleichthys pacificus. The sequence continues at coordinate 15,604,677 of CM042869.1, read as the reverse complement.
GCCTCCATTTCTCCAAAGACTCAATTTAGACAAGTTGGTAGAGCTGGTAGGAGAATCTGTTATTTTTAGCTCTTGCATCAAACCATCAGTCTAACACTGAAGGGCACACTGGAGCAGAACGAAGGACAGAGCTAGCATTGTTTACATGATGCTAATTTTGCACTCACTGTTTTGGACTCTGATGTCATTTATACACACACACATACTTACATGCCAACAAACACACTCTCTCTCACTCTCACACACACACACACTCTCACACACACACACACACACACAGTGCATGGTAAGGGTGCTCCCGCCAGGTCCTCTATCATTTACATTTAGTCATTTAGTCATCTTATCCAGAGCGACTTACAGTAAGTACAGGGACATTTCCCCCGAGGCAAGTAGGGTGAAGTGCCTTGCCCAAGGACATAACGTCATTTGGCACGGCATCGAACTGGCAACCTTCAGATTACTAGCCCGATTCCCTAACCGCTCAGCCACCTGACTCCCATGATTCACCCTGAACTTTTTGAAGCTCCTTACAGCCCACTGGCTGGTGCAGGCAGGCAGGCAGGCCGGCTCCATGGCCTGTAGACCGCCTGGCAGTGTGCTGCTAGCAGGGATCGCTCTGCTGCTAGTCTGTGTCCAGGACTGCCTCCTTGTGGCTGTGTCCACCAGCAGACACGGGACCTGTCCCGTGTCTGCTGCTTTCCAACTGGACCATCAGTCAGAGGGTGATATGGTGAGCCGAATGTGCCCCTAAGACTATACATCAGAATGGGCTACTTCAGGGCTATTTTGAGATCTCTCCCTCCTCTCAGAAGCGTTGGGGACAAGTAAACAGTCACTCAGTGTTCGGTCCTGTGATTGGTTTATGCAATTTCAGAGTGCATGACACCGATGCAGTTTGAAGCCACAACATGACTCACAGTAGCTGTCTAAAGGAACGTCTGGGCTTTAGCTCAGGGGGTTAGCGTTGGGTGGATGTTTGAAGACCAGCTCAGGCCCCTCGACGACGCAGGGTTGTGAAGCGAGCCGTTCCGCAGCCATCTGCCTGTCTGGTACCGTGTCTTGTTAACACAAAGACCAGATCCTCCATTAGGCAGGGCGGGGGAGACAGTGGCTAATTAGATGGAGATGAGAGAGAGGTGCGGGGTGTCCGACACAAAACAACTGGGCCCAGAAGAGAGATCTCTAATGAAGTAGTCACGCAGATCAAAGCCTACCAGCCTGTTCTGCATAGGTTATGTTTAGCATTACCAGCTTCATTAGTGCCCACAGCGTCGCCAACTTCGTCTGATGGGCGAGGCCTCTATGCCAACACTCGTCTGAGCCCGGTAACTCCAGTTTAGGTCATGCTATATGAATACGATCACATCCTTTTGTTTACACATTTGTTAATCCCGGCAGTTGGTAGATCATCGGCGCACACAGATGCACGAGCGTGTCCGAGGGTGTGAGTTGGTGCCTGCCTGCCTATTAGAGGGTGGTGGTGGTTGGCATGTTTTGGCTGGGCAGATGGGCTGGGTATGTCAGGACAGCAGGGTAAGGGGTGGCTCTACTAAGCTAATGATGGCAGAAGGCTAAATGATGAGAACAGAAAGCAGACAAATCATAATTATCACTGCATGAGGCTCGCTGAGTTGTTTGCGTTGAGGTTTCGGGGCCTCACTGGGGGTGTTGATAAACATAATTCATATGTCGCTTCAGTGAGGTTTTTTTCTCTGAGGGAAAAATGAACTGGTTACACTCCAACTGGCCCGACAGTGTGGTGATTCTGTAAGTTTAAGTCTTTATTTTCCCGATTGTTTTCATTTCTCTAAATAAACCTACCAGGCTCTGTGCCCCCCAGTACTCTCAGTCTCTCACGGCTCAAAGGCATTTTACAGTCTCTCTCTCGTTGCGAAACCTGCAAAATGTTCTGGAGAAACTTCTCCCAATAAAGCCCCCCAAAAATAGTCCTGGTCCGGATTATTAAAGATGTCATCCGGAGCTGGAATCTGCACTGTGTCCGGCCGCACTGCTTTGTTATGTCATGTTCTGCAAGGCCGGGGGGGGGGCTGGAGGACTGGGGTATGTAAACAGCCCGGAGGGGGACAGCAGCACCCAGAGAGGAGCTCCACACTGGGGCTCCAAGCACTGCTAACGGACAGACCCTCCTATCATCAATGATTCACTGCTGGTCTCACATGTAACAGTCATGACTCCCCAGGGGGCCAGCTGCCCCAGGGGGCCCCGGGAGGCTCTGGCTGGGGGCCAAGGGGGAACCTAAACCTCCAGTTCTCCTTCCCTGTATAGTAAGACATCCCTGGTGTAGAGTGACTGAACACAGGCCTCCTCGGTGGAAAGGCATGCTCAAGGGAAGTGTGTGTGCGCGTGTGTGTGTGTCTGTGTGCGCGTGTGTGTCTGTGTGTGCGCGTGTGTGTGTGTCTGTGTCTGTGCGCGTGTGTGTGTCTGTGTGTGCGCGTGTGTGTGCGAGTGAGTGTATGCGTGTGTCAAAGTTCGGGATGGTGTCCCTGCTACTTTACAGGTCCAGAAATAAACGAAGGAGCTGTCAGCAACAGGTTTGGATGAGGTCAGCTGTAGAAAGACAAGCTGGACAGACACCAGCCACACCACCAATGAAGGCTTTGCTCCCAAAGGCTAGCCCTGGATGGCTCAGCTATACTTACACTGCCCATGTTATTTCGACCCAAGGGAATGAAGGTTTTGAAAGGCCTGACAGTGATTATAGTGGTTAGCTGTACCTGCCTGCTTGTCATCTGTTTTTAGAGCCTGACACAATGTTTGATTGACAGCTGGAACGAGACAAGGTTCAACCAACCCCTTCTGATTAACGCCTGTGGATGAGTCAGCCAGGGACGTGGGCGAGAGAAAGGGACATAATACCTGGAACATTCTGGAAGGGAGGAGGTCACCCACACAACAAGGAAAGGGAGACAATTTCCAGTCCAAAAATTAGTTGGACTGCAATTTCCTGATTGCAGTCGTTTCAAGAGTTCACGTGTTAATGTACGAGCGGGGTTCCTTTCAAGTGAGACGCCAGTAAAAACGTTCCTTGAAATGTCTCAAGAATACATGAAGGATGATTGGTAACTTTTCCTCTCCAGGGAATAATCTGCAGGCCTTAATCACACACCTTAAATTCCTGAGATAGCTACGCGTGCTAGCAGGAAACTGTCCTGGTTGCTCTACTGGTTGCTAGGTAGGAAGTTTTGTATTTAGGCCTATTTAAACCAATTTAGCCTACTCTACGATTTGAAGTTTTCACTCGTTTCCCGCTAGCACTCGTAGCTATCTCAGGAATTTAAGGTCGGCATAGCGACGGACGCGTCCTCGCATCGGAACGGCATTGTGACGTCAGCTAGGACAGTTGTTGTTCTCTGCCCACCTCCTTCTCAGCACATATCTTCAGGTCAGCACATATCTTCTACTGTATCTGTCTACCTCTCTTTACCCTCTCTCTTCCCCTTTCTCCACCCTCCCACTCCCCCCCCCCCCCCCCCCCTCTCTCTCTAGCTGTCTGACCGATGCAGGCATGGCCAGATGAAAGCATGTGTGCCTGGATTGCTTCCACCTCATCAAATCTGCCCACTGCCCTTTCCATCTTCCCTCAACTATTACTTTCCCGTAGCACACACGCACACATACCAACATGCACACAACACACACACACCTTCCAACACATACGCACCCGCACACACCCGGTTTGTTGGAGAAACGGGAGAAAAACCAAAGATCAAACGAGTACTGTAGTAAGAATTGGGGATTAGGATGTGCGCGTGTGCATGTGTGTGCGTGCGTGTGTGTGCCTGTGTGTGAGCATGTGTGTGTGCGTGTGTGTGAGCATGTTTGTGTGCGCGTGTGTGTGTGCGTGTGTGTGCGTAGCCAGTGACGTGGGAGGGCCCTCTGCAGGCAGGGCCTAACCTGTGCTCGATCCAGCCACAGGGAGGTTCCAGTCTGCTAAAGCCCCCAGCCCCCACGGTGTAATTATCCCTGTGCTTCCCTCCTAGTGTCTCTGTTCTGCTTGATCCAGCCTGGCAGACAGTCTCCTCCATGACTGTCAGTGTGCAGACCAGCATCTGCTCTCTAGTCACTGTCACTGCATCACCGTGGTGGGCGTCATACGATAAGCACCACTGTCAGCAGCAGTCCCTGATGTGTTTCCTTTCAGACTCCGATTTTACTTGGCTTGTGTGTATCTGAAGTGGTAATCTTTAGCTCTGGGGATGTTTTCTGAGTCTGTGATTTGGCACACTTTAGCTAACGCTAACTGCTTAAGATTCAGCTGTTTCCGTGGGGTCTGGTCGTTCTTCAACACAGAGCCATGGCGGGGCACGACTGTTAAGAGAGATATAACTCACCACTCAGGACGAAATGTTGGTGTCAGTGCCTGAGACCGCTGGAAATAGCAGTGACATGGTGGTATTAACAGAAATAGCCGTAATTGTTGCTTTTCAGTCGTCTTCTCTCATGACCGCTAAAGTGGAAAGTCGTCTCAAACTTGGTAAACTGCATTCGCTCGTATCCTTGCCTCGGGTGTCAGAGAGAGACAAAATGGAAATGTTTCCTTCAGTTTCCAGTTTAATCTGTCTCACTTGGTAGATACCATTCTACTGTGTTCTGCTAGCTGTCAATCATCTTGAGTTTCCCTTAAAAAAGATTTGATCGTGGAAGGGGCGAAACGATGCATTTCAAGATGCGTCTCATTAGGGCGCTTTGAAATTCCCTGAATAAAGTCATTCACAATACATTTTGGTCAAGGCCAGAGTTTAAGCATTTGACATTCACAGAATGAAAAGTAAGGCCTACGCATTTCATTTGCAGAAAGTCAAACCATGCCAGAATACAAAACGCAGGGGAATTCTTTCATGCGATATTCCTTGAGAGGATTCTGCAAGACAGTCACAGTAAAGTGACCCCCCCCCCTCCCCCCCTCCCCAGCCTGTCGGCCCGGGGGACAAGTCACCCGAAAGATGAGGTTGCAGAAATACACCGTCTCCGGCGGTGGCGACGGCGAGGCCTCCTTGGTGGCCGATGTTTTGTGACAGCGGCTGACAGCTATGTGAGATGATTTAGAGGACGAGGGAGATTCATGGTCAAAAGCTGTCAGCCCTTCTCTTCGTTTCCACCTCAGAATGTGTGGTTTTTTTCGTGTCTCTCAATGACAAGATGACCCTCCAATGACATGGCAGGGATGTTTTATGTGCGAAGCGTGCGAGGCACCCCCGGCGTGCAGCTTCTGTGGAGCAGAGCGGCAGGCCGTCGCTGCTCTCTAGGCCGTGCCCCCGGACGCAGAACAGACTCTCGCTTCTGAGGAGGTGTCGGCCCTGATGGAGGCTGTCAGGACAGACAGGGATAGAGGCCAGACAGACAGACCCCACAGGAGAAAGACAGATCTCTAGAACCATGGAGAACGTCTGAGAACGTCTCAGCAGATCCAGCACACGCCCAGTGTACGCAGAGAGAGGACACCGACAGTAGCACATGTCGTAGAACATGACGGAACGTTCCTCATGCTCTTCAGACAGCTCCCCCTCCTTCTGTACTTCACGGTTCACGGTGTAGATTGATGCTTCCTCATGGGGGTCATGGCTCCTCCTGGGGTGAGGATGATGATTAGCACCATGTGTGAAAGTGCAGCCATTACCCCGGGACATCCAAATAGAAATCTGTCGCCGCGTGTTATGGTTTACGTTCCGACCTTTAGGGAACGGCTCCGTATTCCTTCCTCCTCCCCCCTCCTGTCACCTCTCCCTCCTCTCGGGTTAATGAAACACTTTCGTTGACGAGTTGATTTGAGTGACTGTCAAACCCCTGTACCCTCTGTCTTAACCCCTTAATTATCTGTTGTGTTCATCGTGCCTGTTTGGAAGTTTGGCTACTTTGAAATTTAGCTCATGCAAACTGTTCCTTGACTCTGACCACCGATATACAGTAAAACTATGCAATTCTGATCCTTGATCTTGTCCTTTTGCTTTCAATGTACTATTTGCTCGTCGCTTTGGGAAAAAAACGTCTGCCTGTTTGTCTGGCACCCACACATACAGCCGTCATGTAGACTCACATATGTGCAGTCTCACTTCCTCCCACACAGAAACGTACACACACACACACACACAAACACATCTCACACTGTGACCGGTAGAGCGTTGCCTGGCCAATAAAGCGCTGACCTTTCATTCTGGGCTTCATGGTGGATTCTCTGCCTCATGAAACTGTGGGCCACTGTGTCCACCACCTCCATCAGAGCACCCTGGCTCAGAGCCAGAGAGAGAGAGAGAGAGACAGAGAGAGAGAGAGAGAGAGAGAGAGAGAGACAGAAAGAGAGAGACAGAAAGAGAGAGAGAGAGAGAGAGAGAGAGAGAGAGAGAGAGAGAGAGAGAGAGAGAGAGAGAGAGAGAGAGGAGGCTGGAGGGGAGAGAGGGAGCAGGGGTAGAGATAGAAGAGAGAGGGAGCGAGATAGGGGAAAGGTGCAGGTAGAGAGAGAAATGGAGATAGACATAGGAAATGAGGGAGAGAGAGGCAGGAAGGAGACAGACAGCGAGAGAGTTCATGCTTCAGGTGTGATCAACTTACGTGGACCCACCTGCACCCCACCACCACACCGATATAGACAGGCCACTGGAGATCACCATCTCCACCCGAACACTGCTGCGGACAGCTGCTTCAGCAGGCACCAGATAGAGAAACAGCTTTGAGCTTCTCCACCTTCACACACTAATAACCCACACTAAGACCCACCAGCGCTGCAGTCTCTCAGCTGAGGAGCTTTAGAGAGGAAAAGTGCAGAACCAAAGGAGGGGGGAGAGAGATATGAAAGGCTGCAGGAGGGTTTGGGGAGGGGGGGAGGGATGGGGGCGCAGGGTTGGGGGTGGCGGGGGGAGCTCGAACCGGCTGTTTGATCAGCAGAAAAGCTTTAAAGCTGAGATAGTGAGAGTGGACTGGAGCACTAAAGCTCTGTAAGTTAGAGGGTGTGTAAGAAAGTATGTTTGAGAGATTGATGATGTTCAGCCTCAAAGCACTATGTGTTGAGACAGGGAGGGGGGGGGGGGGTAGACAAAGAAAGAAAAGGGGAGATCAGCGCCCTGGACCCATCATGCTTTGATGTTGCTGTACATGAGGATCTGGGAGAGAGAAAAAACAAAACTTCCTGCTTGAGTCACTGAGAGCTCTTCAGATATGTGCTTCTGCAAGACCAGAGTATTGATTACTGCAGTGAAGTATCAAACCCTGGCCAGCCACTGCACAACAGACTCATCTGTGAGACCGAAATGGACCCCAGCTGTCTTATTACAGCCAGCTTGTACCAGAAAGGGCGACCACTCAAGTACACATTCAAGAAAATGTCCATTCATGCCAAGGGGACATTGTTGCTTGACAGGCGGGCTGGAATCGATGTCCAAGAGAAAGAGTGTTATTGATCAAGGAGCTGCGTTGTACAAACACATGCTAGTCTCTATGGTTCTTCTGTAGAGGCACATTTACAAGCAAGGCACACATCTCTTCTTCAGTTGTGCATAGAGAAATGTTCCACCACCATATCCTCCTTATCCAACTCCAATAGATCTTTCTATCTCTTTATTTTTGTCTTTGTTTCTTCTCTCTCTCTCTCTCCCTCTCTCTCTCTCTCTCTCACACACACACACACACACACACACACAAGCCCAAACAAATCTAATTCATTTTCACATCCCTCATGCAACACAGTGCAGAGTAAACCAATGTAAAAGAACAGGCAGGATAGCTTAGAGCTATGCTAATGGAATAAAGCAATGCTACCTAGCTGCAATAAACAACTTCAACATTGACCTAGCTCACGGCTGAGGAGGATGTAAACAAAGAAGCTTAATAAAAAGAAATATTGATCCAATGGACCCGGTTTCTTCCCCTGCAGTGGTTTCTGTCGATCTGCCCATGGTCTTACTGCCACCACATCAAACATAAGCCTGATTTATGGCAGTGATTTTAGCAGTAATCAAAGATGGTACACGCACCCTTCATTCACGTAGGAGTACAGATACTCATATTTAAAAAGACTGAGAACGAATGAAAACTAACGTAACTACAAGCTACCGGAAGTTGTTGACCAGCGGTCCAAAATAATCGCAAGAGTAAAACTGAATATAAACGCGGAATATAGATTTGTATCTTCGAAACCTTATTTTCAAAAGCGCAGAAAAGATTTGGATCTTTGAAACGTGATTTTCCAAAGAAATTACTTATATATATTGCGTCTTCCAGGTCAACAACTTCCGGTGGCTAGAAATTACATTCGTTCTCAGTCTTACACAACATGCCGTTTTTTACAAGGAGTTTGGTTGATCTTCCCAAAATGACAATTAACGTTGTGCATAGGATTCTATGTTGCTGCCCTTCAAGCAAGAGGGAAAAGAGGTTCAAATTGTACGTTTCGAGCTACATCGACAATTACGAAGGTAAGGTTTATCTAACTAGCACAGTAAAAGTAGCTAGCGATTTGTCTTCTGCAACAGTTGTTTCATCTTGTTCTTGTAAAGATTATTAAATAGAGCGTCTGCTAAATGACTAAATGTAAAATAACCTCAGTCAATTAGGACGGAGCGTACGCCAGCCTGAGATCTGATAGAAAACATTGTGAGCTAATGCGCTCCACCTATTATCCACAGCTTACTGCGCAAGAAAAGCACAGAAAGAGAGAACATGTATGTGTCTTATGCAATATATTACTGTACATATGTACATTACGTAATGTCTATTACTTGTATAGATTTATGTACATACATATTACATGTTATTTGCACAGTATCCTTGTGATAAAGGAGATCCAATCTGACTTCTGACTAGCAGCGTAACTTGGCAGCTGAGCCACGGTGTATCACCTTGGCGACACAGGTGGCAGGAAGTATACCTGCTACCCAGAATGCTGGCACCAACTGATGTAGGCTTGTAGTCTCGGACTGTGTGTGTGTGTTGGCCTGTTTATGGGTGTGTCTCGTCTGTGTGTGTGTGTGTGTTGGCCTGTTCATGGGTGTGTCTCGTCTGTGTGTGTGATTATGAAGGTCGTTTGCGGGAAATGGAGTGGGAAAGGCTGGGCTCATGGTTTTAATGGGATCAGTGCATAGCTGCTCTTTGCCTGAGCAGGCTGTAATGTGGCTAATGTTTAAAACATGCTCTGCAGCTGTCTCAAGACCCTCTTGAATACACCAATGGGAGGGGAGGGAGTCGTTTCAGGATTACCGTAAAGTGTTTCTTACTGCCTTCCAAGTACTGTACACACTCTGGTGCAGAGTTAAACACAGAGAGAGACAGAAACACACACACACATTCAACTATTCACATGATCAAATATTCACATGAAAGTAATGCATATAGTGCAGTTAAAAATGGGTCCATGGAATCTTAGGGAGGCTGAACGAGCACTCTGCAAGGCCCCCCCGTCCCCCATGCCCCTCCCTCCCTCCCTTAGCCTCCAGCATTATTACCCATAATTCCCTCTCATCTGCCCCAGGCTCCTTCTGTCCCGCCAGCTCGCCGCTCTGCTGCCTAACCAGGCTAGCCAGCAGCAGGACCTAGCTCTCTCTCTCTGTCTCTCTCTCTGTCTCTCTCTCTCTCTCTCTCTCTGTCTCTCTCTCTGTCTCTCTCTCTGTCTCTCTCTGTCTCTCGCTCTCTCTCTCTCTCTCTCTCTCTCTCTCTCTCTCTCTCTCTCTCTGTCTCTCGCTCTCTCTCTCTCTCTCTCTCTCTCTCTCTCTCTCTCTCTCTCTCTCTGTCTCTCTCTCTCTCTCGCTCTCTCTCTCTCTCTCTCTCTCTCTCTCTCTTTCTCTCTATTTCTCTCTCTCTATTTCTCTCTATTTCGTTCTCTTCTCTTTCTCTCTCTCTCTCTCTCTCTCTCTATTTCTCTCTCTCTATTTCTCTCTCTATTTCGTTCTCTCTCTTTCTCCCACTCTCTGTTTTTCACCCACTTTATTTTTATCTCTCTCTTTCGCTGGATCTCTTTCTCTCTTTCTCCTCTCTCTCTCTGTAACTGACAGATGACATTTGATTCATGATTAAACTAGAAAAAAGAGTTGAGAAAAGTTGAAAAAGTTTGAAGAAATGCTAATGGCAAGCTCAAACTTTCTCTGTTGGGCTGGCAGGGTGAGCAATGGAAGAGGGGTAGATGTCGCCTTGATACAGGCACTTAGTCAAAGCGGGTGTATTAATGGATAATGAAGAGAATTAAAGCAACATGAATCACTAGATCAGGATTTCAGATAGAGCATGTGAATTAAGTATTTATGGGGACAGAAGGTGGAAGAAGGCTGAAATCACCAGACCAGTTCCCAAACTGTGTGTGTGTGTGTGTGTGTTTGCGAGAGATACACAGGACCACGTCTATCTACTGACTGCAGTGCTAAATGACTGAGAAAAATGTTCCCACACTGCAGCTTCCATCACACACACAAGCACACACACACAAGCACACTCTCACTTACACCCACACACACACACATTCACGAGCACACAGAAGTCGTATGCTCTATCCAGAAAGGTAGTCGTGAGACCCATACTGTATCAGCGCATACAACTCACACACGCACACACACACACACAAACATACTGTGGCCTGAAGGTTTTGGCACGCACACCCACATAAACACACCACACACACACTGGCCCCTATTTGGCTCTAAATCTTCCATTGCTGCGGCAACAGGACCCTTAGGCACGCCTCCAACTGCTCCCACAATGCACCAGCACTAATTAAATCTCACTCTCAGGGCTGAGTCAGGGCTAGGCCCCCTCCTCTCCTCTTTTCACCTCTCCTTTCCTCCTTTCCTCTCCTCATCTCCTCTCTCCTCTCGTTCTAACTCCACCACAGATCAGATAAAGCCTTATTACATTTACATTTAGTCATTTAGCAGACGCTCTTATCCAGAGCGACTTACAGTAAGTACAGGGACATTCTCCCCGAGGCAAGTAGGGTGAAGTGCCTTGCCCAAGGACACAATGTCATTCTGCACAGCCGGAAATCGAACCTGTAACCTTCAGATTACTAGCCCGACTCCCTAACCGCTCAGCCACCCTGAGGTGTTTCTTCACAGCAGCATCCAGTCTCGATGAGCCGGTAGAGGAGGGGTCCCTCGGCCCCTCTCATCCCCACCCAGGAAGCAGAGGAGCCTTCTCATTGGCTACAAGTAACCTCAAAAGAATATCAGAGGGTTCACTTTTCAAACGGAGATCAATGAAATATGCATCAGCTTCACCACTGCGTCTTTGCGGGCCTCTCATCCGCAGACTTCAGTCTCTCACGAGGGCACTTTGCAGATGTGTGTTTTGGTAAATTGAAAGTGAATTTTCAATCCTTGATTGATGGCGCTGGTGCCATTTTGCATATCTAAGTGCAGGGTGATTGATTGCCGTTTAAATCAGCACTTTTCATCCTATCGATCTCTGCTGGGGTGCAGAAATGCAGTAGCACCCTTTCCCCTCTCTCTCTCTTTGTGTCTCTCTCTCTCTCCCACTCTTTCCATCCTCTCTCTCCCTCTTTTTCTCACACTTCTCCCATGTTAAGCAGAATGTCCCTACCTGCTTAAAAGGACATATTATTTGCTGCCTGAATATATTGCCCCCCATCCTTCCTCATGGTACCTCATAGAAACTACCTAAAAGCTCAGTGTCAGAAGAACGGGAGCCTCTAAGCCGTGCAATTTGATTGGAGGGAGTGGGGGGGGGGGGGGGGGGGTAAGGGACATTTATCAGTGTGACACAGGACACAATGCTCTTTGTTTGATTGGGTGAATTAGTAGGAGCTCATTTGCCTGGACTGTGAAATCCTGTACAGGGCAGTTTTGTTGTGTTAATTAGGCTGAAGGAAGCACTCTGTATGCCGGCCAGATATGGGACACAGGGTTGGAGAACAAGGTCATTATTATTCCTTTCTGGTGCCTCACTGGCAGAGTGCTCAATGCCTTCTCATGGTTTGAATCGACCGTGACATGATGTGCATACAAGCATGGATACCATGTCTCTAGACTGGGTTAAAGCACTGAACTAAAGCCTCTAGGACTAGGAACCGACTCTGAAGCTTAAATCTAAGTTATTGACTGTGTGTGTGTGTTTGTGTGTGTGTGTGTGTCCCAGGACGCCAAGCTGAGGGAGCTTCTGGAGGTGAGCACCAAGGTGGGGAAGCTGGAGAATGGGATGGTGACGGTGGTGAGCGGACCAGACATGGTCAACATCACCTACCTCAACTTCATGGCCTTCCAGGAGGACATCGCCAAGGTAACGCCACGGTTACACCCTGCCACACCCCTGTAGCACCTCAGTGTCAAACTACACCGTGCCCCTGTAACACTATTCAGTGGTTGACTGATCCATGAGTGAAAAGGACACAGCTATAGTGATGAGTCATCACTGATGACTTTCTGTGGACTTTGAGAGTGAATTCCCTTCAGGATGTGGACTAGACGTTCCATAAAGCATCAGTCTTCTGGGGATAATTATGAGGTCTGGTGTGGGGGAGGTGAGACTTCCACCCCCAGTAGAACCTCACAACTGTGTTCTTCCCTTTGACCGTCACCGTGTGTGTGTGTGTGTGTGCGTGTGTGCGTGTGTGTTTGTTGGCGTGTGTGTGTTTTCTGGCACCAGGAGTGGGCGGAAGAGCTGTTCAGCCTGTCGTCTAACCTGCTGGCTCAGAACATGTCAAGAGAAGCCTGCCTGGAGAAAGTGTAAGTCTATGAATATACACACACACACACACAGACTTGTACGCACGCACATTCAAACACGCACATCCACACTCACAAGACTCTGACTACTGCGTTCCCCATCCCAAACAGTGTCACACTCAATTGCTATCTTTAGAATAGGGTTTATTACACTGGCAGCTTCCTGCAACTTGAGACCTGCTAGAGATGAGTGGCTGCAGCCGCCCTATGAGAGAGCACATGATTCATATATCTGACATGGGTTCTCGTAGGCTCACAGAGCTGTGTTCACTCTCCCCTCACCGTCTGACAGAGATGGACAGCAGCACCGTCACACACACACACACACACACACGGAGAAGTGCTGTTCACGCTCTGAAGTCCCCCTGGACAGCCCTGGGGCTGCCGAGTGGATGGGTCACTTTGCACGTCTTCACATTGTTGCATTCCCAGGGAGTGGGTAGAGAGAGGGAGAGGGGGGGAGGGAGGGAGAGAGAGAGAGAAAGAAAGAGAGGGAGAGAGAGTTTGTGTATGTGTGTGTGTAGACCCCTATAGCACATTCCCTTCTCTCAGTAACTGCAGAGCTGTGACTCTGCTTCTATAGATAGACGTAATCATTGACTGCTAGCCGTGTTGTGATTGCCTTCTCCAAATGTTAATGGGAGATTCTGCCATGACTCCATTGGTTCTGGACCATTACATAACCCTCCCAGCCATCCATTCTCTGTCTCTCTCTCTCCTTTCCCTCTCTACCTCCCTCCCCCTCTCTCTCTCTCTCTCTCTCTCTCTCTGTCTCTCTCTGTCTCTCTCTGTCTCTCTCTCCCTCTCTCTCCTCTAACCTATGACTCTAAACACACACAATAACTGCGTCCATCGAATGATCTCATAATTTGAACTGGGCGAAAGCCAACTGACACTCTGTCGTCCATGTTGGCGGTGTGTCTGTTCTACGTATCTCCCCGCCGTTCAGATGCTTATCAACCCCTAACCCTGGGCCTCCGCTAGATAACTCACTTTCAGCCGGCTAAGTGGCGTGGTTCCCTGACCCCCACAGGGAACAGAACGCACACTGTCCTGCAGGGGACAGTGACCTGCTCTGTGGCTGGGATAGTCGCAAGAGATGTCCCCCCATGGCGGCTAGCGTTTCACCCAGGTATACGTGACCTCCAGGGGGGCTGTGAGTGGGACCTGAGACCGTGGTAGGCCGCAGAGCTAAAGACCCTTATTAACCCTGAAGCAAATTGACTTCCACAGTAGACCGAAGAAAGCGTTCTAAACTGCCCTTAAATAGCTCCCTGTCTGACAGGGAACAAATGTTTCTTTTAGGATTTAGTTGGAAGAGTCAAAGTGAGGCGTGCTGGAGTTGGTTTGGTATTAACCAGCCGTGTCAGGTCGGGGGTTCAGCAGGTCAGGACTGGTGTGAGAGTGGCGAGGGAGAAAGGCAGAGGAGACGGGGACTTTATACGAGCTGCCTCTTACAGTTAAACCTTAGTGACTTCTTATAAATCATTTGCAGTGAAGGGAGCGTGAGAGGGAGAGAGAGAGGCTAGGTTTCCCCCCCTCTGCCCGCTCTCCCTCCGTTCTGCATTTTCCCAGTTCAGTTTCTCCTCATTTCATCAGAGTAGGAAGTAGGGGAAGACAGGAAAGAGAAATGTTCATTAAGGCTCAATTAACTATCGGAGGGGTGACTTTGCTGGGGGGGGGGGGGGGGGGGCGCCCTGCGCTGCCCTTCGCTGCCCTTCCAAGGTCGACGCTTTGAAGACTGTTGTGCTGCCTGTTGTGGCTGCAGGGATGGCTGTGTGTGGTTATTTCTAGATCAGTGTAAGCTGTGGTCTGCCTTTTATAGCTTCAATGCGAGTAATCATTAGTACTGGAAGCAGTGCCTGTAACGTCAACACAGTGCAGTGCCTGTAATGTCAACACAGTGCAGTGCCTGTAACGTCAACACAGTGCAGTGCCTGTAATGTCAACACAGTGCAGTGCCTGTAACGTCAACACAGTGCAGTGCCTGTAATGTCAACACAGTGCAGTGCCTGTAATGTCAACACAGTGCAGTGCCTGTAACGTCAACACAGTGCAGTGCCTGTAACGTCAACACAGTGCAGTGCCTGTAATGTCAACACAAAGAGAAGCATGAATTCAGTCTGCAGATAGAATCCTCGTCGCGCACATACAGTCACACAGTTGTACATGGTGCACTCATACACACTCTAGCACTCGCACACACACACACACACTCCAAGTGGAAGAGGTCAGGGGCTCTGAGATGACTGTGTGTTCCTGTCCCACAGGTACGCTCGGCTCAAAACTGCAGCTAACCTCAGAGGGATGCATCCCTGTCAAGAAGTAAGTCTGGCTGACTCATCCCTCTCTCTCCTCCCTCTCTCTCCTCCCTCTCTCTCCTCTCTCACCTCTTTATCCTGTCTCCTCCTTATCCTCTCTCTCTCTCTCTCTCTCTCTCTCTCTCTCTCTCTCTCTCTCTCTCTCTCTCTCTCATCCCTCTCCTCTCCTCCCTCCCCTGTCTCCTCCCTCTCCTCTCTCTCCTTCATCTCCATCTCTCCTGTCTTTGTCATCTATGCTGTCTATCTTCCCATCAATCTTCCCCCCGCCTGTTTGAATGTCTTCCTCCCTACAACTCCCCCTCTGTCTATCTGTCCTCCTTCCTCCCTTATTCTCAGTCTCCCGTCTCTCAGCTCACCTGTCTCCCTTTTGCTCTCCACTTCATTCTCTTTCTCTCTCTCTTTTAAAAATGTCCCTCCCTCCCTCCCAATCATTTTTCGTCCCCTCCTTCTCCTGTCCGTCCGTCTGTCTGTCTGTCTGTCTGAGTCTTTCTGAGTCTGTCTGAGTGTGTGTGTGTGTGGTCTGATCTGAAGTGTCCAGCAGGGAAATCTGACCACAATCATCAGAGAGAGACAGCAATTATCCAGGAGGGCTCTTCAGCAGCCATACCCATCTCTACCTGAACCCCCTCCATCAGCCTTGAAGGCTGTGTGTGTGTGTGTCCGCATATGTACGTGTGTGTGTGTGTGTGTTTTCACTTTTGCGAGCCTCATTCTGAACCCCGCTGTTCAACATCTGAAATGCGATGCTGAACTCCGGTAATGTACCCAATCACATCTGTGATGCAGCCACAGAGTGTGACATGGGTGCAGCCACAGAGACACTGGAGACAGCTCTCCAATTGTACATTCCGTACTTAATCCAGATGTCCCTGATGGACGCTGGCTGGGAGCTCTCAGGGCAGACAGGCACTGATGGACCAGAAGAGCTAGAGGAGGTGTGAGTGAGTCCAGGCCTGGGAGGACTGACCTCCATGAACGGCTCGTACAGGTGTCGCTAACCTGTGTCTGTGGTGAAACCGTGTGTGTGTGTGTGTGTCTATGCAGTATCTTCCGGATGTTCTCGGCCGACAGGAAGCGTGTGGAGACGGCCCTGGAACACTGCAGCCTCCCTTTTGGCAGGGTGAGACGTTCTCTCTGTGCCTCTCTCTCTCTGTCTCTCTCTCTGTCTCTCTCTGTCTCTCTCTGTCTCTCTCTCGCTCTCTCTCTCTCTCTCTCTCTCTCTCTCTGTCTCTCTCTCTCTCTGTCTCTCTCTCTCTGTCTCTCTCTGTCTCTCTCTCTCTGTCTCTCTCTCTCTGTCTCTCTCTCTCTGTACCTCTCTCTCTCTCTCTCTCTCGATTATTTGTTATTTATCTCTTTTTCCTTCTTTGGCTCTCAGTGTTTCTCTCTGTGTGTCTCTCATCACTCATCCACTTTACCCTCCACCCACCCACCCACCCCTCCACCCACCCATTACAGAAGTAGTTCCCCCCTAGTCTGTCATGTTCGTGGTTGCCTCATGAGGAGAATCTGTTTGTTTGCGTTCATCCATGGTGGGTTTTTACATGACTTCCCTCTCAGTGTTTTCATCTATGTTGTTCCTACAAATGAGCTTGCGGGGTCCTGGCGGGGCTGACAGCCGCCAGCACTTTCCCCTCGTGCCACTGGAGAGAAATCTTCCCACCCTCCACAGAGCCCTCGTCACACGGAACCAGCATCCTCTGCAAGGAATAGCAAGCAATTAGTACTCTCTGAGGGGGGGGAGATCCTTCTAATGTCATCTGCAACACAAGACACACACACACACACATGAAGACACGTTTATGTTCTTACATTAACACACGCATAGAAGCACCTTTGTATTCATTCCAAACCCCTGATTGCTTGTTGAGTATTTTTGCTTGTCAGTGCTTACATAAGGGATAATGTATAGAACGCTGGTCATTATCTGGATAAGCCCCACAAGGGCGAACAGCACCCCGACGTGAAGCGGAGGGGTGTAGCTTCGCTCTGTAATAAACACATGGATAATTGGTTGTTTAGGGTGTTTGAATTGCACTGGTTTGAGTTTAACGGCAGTGTTTCCTCAATGACATAATGGTGACAATTGTGTCAAAGTGAGACGTGTGTTTAGACTTTTGCAAAGAAGTGTGAATGAACCTGAGTAATGTGTCAAAAAGGGTAAATTGTGTTTAAAGACTGGGGGTACATTGTCTTTCTACTGGGATTTGGCAAAATGGTTTTGTGAGGATGGCTTACACATACCATTTATGTGTGTTAGCAATCGAGAAAAACTAACACAAGCATAGAAGCACGAGACGTATCTAGCTGCACCTGCACACATCCTTCTATACACACACAGGTGCATACACATGCAATAAATAATAATGCTAAATATAAACACCAGCATCCTAGACACAATATACACACAGTACACACACAAGCTCACATACCTCTCACATGCTAAATCAAGTTGTACTTAATTAGTGCAAGGTGAGAAGGAGGGAGAAGTAGGGGGAAGAGAAAGAGAGAGGAGGAAGGGAGAGACTAAAGAAGGAATTATGGAAGAAAGGAGGAAGGAGAGAAGGGAGAATGGAGAGAAGGGGGGAGAGAGAGAGAGAGACGGATGTGTTGCTTTCTGAAGGTCTACTGGGGCTTGTTGTTGCCAGTTGCGAAGCGCAATTAATTACAGCTAAATGTTAGCACTGCTAATCCCAGACACACACACGTATCCACAACAAGGTCTTAGTCAGACTCATTAAGTCTCGACTGGACTCCAAACCTTCATCTCAACATCGTCCTCATCTCCTTCCTCTTCTTCTTTCTCCTCCCGAACAGATTGTTGTTCTGCTCTGTTTGTCCCTGGCAGTGAGACGCTTGGTTCTGTAGGCTTCATGCAGAAGCCTGGCAGCCAGTGTGGGCTGTGAGCGTGTGAGGTAGAGACACAGAGAGACTGCAGGCACACGTTTAGGGGAGAACTTGAAGCCTAACCCAGCAGGGCCTCCAAAGAGACCCTACCCTTGTGTTGACAGTGTTTTCAGCGTGTGTGTAAGTAGCCTGTGTGTGTGTGTGTGTGTGTTCTCCAGAACGACTCCTTCCCCCAGGAGGACTTTACTCCAGAGGTGTACAAGGTGTTCCTCAGCAGCATCTGCCCCAGACCAGAGGTGGACCACATCTTCTCTGAAGTGTAAGGACAACTCAGTGATGTCTCTCTCTCTGTCTCTCTCTCTGTGTCTCTCTCTGTCTCTCTCTCTGTCTCTCTCTCTGTCTCTCTCTCTGTCTCTCTCTCTGTCTCTCTCGGCTTGGAAACCAACTGTTTCATTTCATTTACTCAATAGACGCCTGTTTTTTTCAGTTTCTGAAAAATGTGTATTATCTTGCCTATCACCTATCATCTACCCTGAACTCTCCGTCTGGTACAGAGCTAGTCCATCAGGGTAGTCTCCATCCGCAGCACCAGTTGTGTTCAAAATTCTAGTGGAATACAGTACCTTGCAGTCAGTGTGTGTAGGTGCAGGTTTGAAGAAAGGCTGACTTCCCTGTCTGAACGAAGCCGTCTGCCAGCAGAACCTTCTAGACTGGAATGAAAGTCATAAATCCACATTTTAATTACGCTAAAGTGATAGGCAGTGCGAGGAAGGTGGAGATGAATGTGATATGTTCCTGGGGAGACAGACATGGGAGAGGCTTTTTAATCAAATCTCATAATTTACTTAACACAGCATTTGATCCCCTGTTTCTCTCTCCACCCATTTCTCTCCCTTCCTCTCCTCTCCTCCCTTCTCCTAATTAATCCTCCTCCCTTCCTCCCTTCCCTACTCTTTGTATGTGCTTTTATCTTGTTCATCTCCTCCCATCCCTTTCTCCTCCCTCTACTTGTCTTCCCTTGCCTTTTCTCTCTTCATGAAACATATCGTCCCGCTTTGAACCGCCTTCATCCTCCATCCTCCTTTCTCTTCCTCTCCCCTCCTCCACATCTCTCCTCTCCTCCTCCATATCTCTCCTCTCCTCCTCCACATCTCTCCTCCTCCTCCATATCTCTCCTCTCCTCCTCCATATCTCTCCTCTCCTCCCCCACATCTCTCCTCTCCTCCTCCACATCTCTCCTCTCTCAGTGGGGCTAAGAGTCGTCCTACCTGACGGTTGATCAGATGACAGACTTCATCAACAACAAGCAGCGAGACCCCGCCTCAACGAGATCCTGTACCCCCCCCTCAAGGCTGAGCAGGTTCAGATCCTGGTAGACAGTACGAGCCCAACGTCTCGCTCGCTCAGAAAGGTCTGTGGCCCGTCGGCACACACACATTCTCTCTCTCTCACACACACACGTTCTCTCTCTCTCACACACACACATTATCTCTCTCGCTCGCTCCCACGCACGCACTCACACACACACACATTCACGCACACACTCAGATGATCTCTCCTCAGAGACACCTCAGTCTGTCCTCATTGACTTCAGTTCTACTCACTCTGTATCTCTCTGTATAACCTTGAATTGTAATTCCTGTACACGATTCTGAATGACTGACATAATGATTCTGTAGGTGTATTATGGCCGTGTGTCGCTGCACATGAAGTGAGAGTTTTCATTTGTTCATGAGAGCCAGTGTTTTCAGAGTACAAACAGTGTACGTTTTTGTGTTTTTTTATTTTTTTTGAAAAGCGGGAGTTTTCAGTCGTCAGTCCCCCCCCTTCCAGGAGGGCGCTGAGTTTGGCAGGGGTATTGCCATAGAAACGGCTCAGCTACATCGTGTCCAGGGACCGAATAAGTGAAGAGTCGTAGCGGGGTGCTAGGGAACGGAATGTTAGCCGGCTGCACACTGCTCACACAAAAACACACACACATGGTACAGTTCAGTACCGACCAGGCATACAGTCACTCATACACACACACACACACACACAAGTTGCTCTGTGAGGCAGGGGAAGCTGTCTGCCTCTCAGTACAGTGTGTGTGGGTGTGTGTGTCTCCCAGGAGGGCTTTATGGAACAGCATCTGGAGAGCTGAGTACTGGACACTAAGGAATGACTCGCAGCCAACCTGTCCCCCTGCGCCCACACATAACTGCTGTCACACACACACACAGTCACATAAACACGCACACTCTCTGTCACACACACACACACATGGAAACACACACACAGTCTGTCTCTCAAACGCACACACATGCACACACACATACACACACACTAGTATGTTTCACCTTCCTGCTTTTCACTCTCATTCCCTCCTGTGGTTGTAGTTATTCCTGTCAGTAAACATCTCCATACCCAAAGGTCCCCTCAGTATGGTCTACCTCTAGTTTCACCTGCTCCAGTCAGAACACGGTTTACTTTAGTATCTCATTCCAAGTATTTATATCAGTTTCAGATCATTTCACTTCCTACATGTCTTCCCTGCTCTTCTTCAACTTTAAAAGCTTTTAGACAGAGTGCTGCCTTCAGTTGTATCCTGGAAAACTCTCTTCAATGCCAACAGATTTGAAGTGAGCTGTTGAGCTGTGTAGCAGTGTTCTGTGGTGTTTCAGACAGTATGTGTGTCTCTGGAAGTTTATATTACTGTGTTTCTGTTACAGTTTCAAGTAACACTCTTAGGTGCTGGGAATCCATCTTGTTTCTCTAAAACTCTGCACCAGGTGTGGTGTGAGGTGTGTGTGTGGCTCTGTAAGGTGTGTAGTGTGAGGTGTGTGTGTGGGGTGAGGTGTGTGTGTAGTGTGAGGTGTGTGTGGGGTGAGGTGTGTGGTGTGTGAGGTGTGTGTGTGGTGTGAGGTGCCGTAGCTGAGGCTGTGTCTGGGAGCTTGTGTGTCCCCGTGTCAGTGTGCCATCCTGGAAGCGTGCCTCTCTCTGTCCCAGCACCAGATCTCCCGGCGTGCAGTATTTATCTAGCCCGAGGAAGTGCGCCCATCTGCTCGGCTGAGAGCCCCAGATTCACACACGGACACACAAGCACGGACACACACGCCAACATGTCTGTCACACACGCACATGCTCTATTGAGGCTCTCATGCTCACACAGAAACATTGACACACACACACACACACACTGGTCCCAGATTGTGGAGCAGGGTCGAAGTGGACCAGAAAGGGTGCTTCAGGTCTACCCCAAGAGGGTCCTGTATTATTCAGGAAGAGGAGTGGAAAAACAGATGATCTCTCTCCCTCTCCTCACTCTCTCTCTCTCTTTCTATATTTTGTGTCTCTTGCTCTCTGTCTTTCTCTTTGTCTCCCTCTATGTCTGTCCATCTCTCTCTCTCACCCTCCCGCTCTCTTTCACTCTTGTTAAATGGGGATCTTCTCCTTCAGAGAGCCAACAGAATAGCTTGCCCTGTGAGCCGTGACACTTTCTGAAGACACTTGATGACACTAATGAGGCATGTCTACAAACCTTTAATAAACCTCTCTACAGGGTTTTCTCACAAAGCTGTAATAAGACTTTGGTTTGTGATCCCACTTCCTGGTTCTGATTCAGTAGCAGTTCTGTATAGACCCTCATATCCTCTGGCCTCCAGCCTCACCTGTAGTCCCCCTCGCATGAACAGGTCCAGCCTCACATGCCCTGGCCTCCAGCCTCACCTGTAGTCCCCCTCGCATGAACAGGTCCAGCCTCCCATGCTCTGGCCTCCAGCCCCTGACCCATCCTGTGGCCACCTGTAGGAAGAGCAACACATTACATTTACATTTACGCTTATCCAGAGCGACTTACAGTAAGTACAGGGACATTCCCCCCTGAGGCAAGTAGGGTGAAGTGCCTTGCCCAAGGACACAACGTCATTATGCACGGCCGGGAATCGAACCAACGACCTTCGGATTAATAGCCCGACTCCCTCACCACTCAGCCATCTGACCCCACAGCGCTGACCTGTAGGTGTGTCTACAGGGCTGAAGCCCCCCTCCCCCCCCCTCCTCTCGGGGCTCAGGGGGGAGCCAGCCGCTCCTCAGATGTCACAGTGAGAAACACCGTTAATTAACGCTGGAGCTCAGCAGAGGGCAAGGCTGGCTTCATTAGCATAAACTGGCCGGAGGGAACCGCCACACACTAGCATGGAGCTAACAACGGTTAGCATATTAGCATATGCATGTGTGTGTGTGGATGCGTGTGTTTCAGGATGTGTGTGTTTGTGGGTGTGTGTTGTGGCCATGTGTGCGTGTGTGTATGTCTTTGTGTACCTAACAGGCAGTAGTTGTGAGTGTCTGTCAAGGAGGGCAAATTGGCTGTGTTTATTTTCTTGGCTTCTCTGCTAGAGATCATTGATCAAAGGACATATTTGATTTAGTGCGTACGTGTGCTGATGTGTGTCTGCATTTATGTGAATGTGTGTGTGTGTGTGTGCGTGTGATTATGTTCAATCTTCAACCTTGGAAAGATCGTAGTCGTGGGCTTTGAATGCAGCTTTTTCCAGCACTTTTCATTCAGGTCGTACTGTCTCAACAGAAAGAAATACACACGGGGGCAGGTTCACTCTGAGAAGAGACAGTATGACTACCTGTTGTATCTACTGTGTTATATATCTACAGTACTATGTCTACTGTGTTATATATCTACAGTACTATGTCTACTGTGTTATATATCTACAGTACTAGTCTACTGTGTTATATATCTACAGTACTGTCTATTGTGTTATATATCTACAGTACTAGTCTACTGTGTTATATATCTACAGTACTGTCTACTGTGTTATATATCTACAGTACTAGTCTACTGTGTTATATATCTACAGTACTGTCTATTGTGTTATATATCTACAGTATTAGTCTACTGTGTTATATATCTACAGTACTAGTCTACTGTGTTATATATCTACAGTACTATGTCTACTGTGTTATATATCTACAGTACTAGTCTACTGTGTTATATATCTACAGTACTATGTCTACTGTGTTATATATCTACAGTACTATGTCTACTGTGTTATATATCTACAGTACTGTCTACTGTGTTATATATCTACAGTACTATGTCTACTGTGTTATATATCTACAGTACTATGTCTACTGTGTTATATATCTACAGTACTGTCTACTGTGTTATATATCTACAGTACTATGTCTACTGTGTTATATATCTACAGTACTGTCTACTGTGTTATATATCTACAGTACTATGTCTACTGTGTTATATATCTACAGTACTGTCTACTGTGTTATATATCTACAGTACTAGTCTACTGTGTTATATATCTACAGTACTGTCTACTGTGTTATATATCTACAGTACTAGTCTACTGTGTTATATATCTACAGTACTATGTCTACTGTGTTATATATCTACAGTACTGTCTACTGTGTTATATATCTACAGTACTGTCTACTGTGTTATATATCTACAGTACTAGTCTACTGTGTTATATATCTACAGTACTAGTCTACTGTGTTATATATCTACAGTACTAGTCTACTGTGTTATATATCTACAGTACTAGTCTACTGTGTACACCGACTGATAACTTGTGTCAATGTGTATGTTGTTAGTCATCACGTCTAATCATCAGTTTATTGTGTGTGCTGCGCTGCAGGTCAGATCTCGGTGGAAGGGTTCGCCAGGTATCTGAGTGGAGAGGAGAACTCCATCATTCCTCCAGAGAAGCTGGACCAGAGTGAAGACATGACCCTGCCTCTGTCCCAGTACTTCATCAACTCCTCACACAACACGTACCTCACAGGTGAGCACACACACACACACACAGACACACACACAGACTCTCTCTCTTTCTCCCTCTCTCTTTCTCCCTCCCTCTCTTTCTCCCTCTCTCTCTTTCTCCCTCTCTCTTTCTCCCTCTCTCTTTCTCCCTCCCTCTCTCTCTTTCTCCCTCTCTCTCTCTCTTTCTCCCTATCTCTCTCTCTCTCTCACAGACACATACATACATACTCTCAAACACGCAGACACTCTCTCTCACACACACACACACACACTCATACACACACACCCACACACATTTAATCAAATGTATCGAAGCCTATCAAAATCCCTTTCCTTTGTTACATCTCAAGAGGGCAGCCAATCAGCCTCTTCTTTGACAACATTCTTCATTTTATTCATGAGTCAAATATTTCCTTAGACTGGTATTCACAATGAATGACTCCTGGCACTAACAAGAATAGATGCCCAACTACAAAGGACATTTTATCTTCACTGCTTATTAGTATTCATCTATTCAAATCTATTCGGGGTGGTGGGGGGGGGGGGGCATAAAATCTTTCAAGTGAATCAAATGTCTTCTGGAGGAAAGAAAATCTAATTTCTGTAATAGGCTGTTGTCAAAGCCGCAACATAGAAGAAATGAGAAAAGCCAACAGTGAGTCTCCAGTTACCAGGGGCCTGTCTTAGTCACACACACACACACACACACACACACACTCTAGTGTTTTTTAATGTTCATGTGAAAGGGTATTTCTTGCTCTGCACAGCAGGGGTTTCTGCTTCAGCATTTACTTGATGAGGACTCTACTGTACTCTGCTGTACTCTGCTGTACTCTGCTGTACTCTACTGTACTCTACTGTACTCTGCTGTACTCTGCTGTACTCTACTGTACTCTGCTGTACTCTACTGTACTCTGCTGTACTCTACTGTACTCTGCTGTACTCTGCTCTAAGGCTTGTGTTCTTCCCTCCTCTTCTCCTTTCACTGTGTTTGAAGGTTGAACAAATATTTTTCCCAAAAAAGTTTTGTATGGTTGCCCCCACACACACCCTCCCTCCGTGAGCAGAATCGATGCCAACAATTACTGCTTTTTTCGTCTATCCATCTGCGACCTCCAATCAGAGCACCGTGCGCCGCTCTCCTCATGGAGCGCAGTCTGGTGGTGGGGGGTGGGGGGGGGGGAGGTGGTTAGTCATCTGAAGTGAGTGTCGTGCTAATGGAGGCTGATGTGCGGTAAGGCGCTCTGGACCCGAGGGAGGGGGGACGCGTAGAGGAGCTGGAATCAGTCTGGAGAGCAGCTTCGCCGCTTCCTGAAGTGGGACCAGATCTGTCCTCTCGTCGGCGGCTCCCTGCGAGGGCGTGGAGCCGCTGCTCTGCCACAGCGAGCTGCTGGGAGAGGCTGCTGGGAGAGGCTAATTGCTTTGTTAACAGTGTGTGAGAGATGAGATGTGCCACACTTATATCCCTGTCAGAACACTCCAGCTGCTAATGTGGATAATGAGCATTAGAGGGGGGGGGATCAGCTTACTCACTATATTTCCTATAACGATGATTAGACACAGATTGGAACCATCCATGAGAGCTGTTTCTGGTATGGGTGTGTGTGTGTGTATGCGTGTACGTGTGCTGTATGTGTGTGTGTGTGTGTGTGTGCGTGCGTAGCTGGTCAGCTGGCAGGTAATTCCTCGGTGGAGATGTACAGACAGGTCCTCCTGTCTGGCTGTCGCTGTGTGGAGCTGGACTGCTGGAAGGGTCGCACCACAGAAGAAGAGCCCATCATCACCCACGGCTTCACCATGACGACCGAGATCTCCTTCAAGGTAAATGGTCCAGGGGCAGAGGTGTAGAGAGGAAAGATAGTCAGAGATACAGGGAGGGGGATAGAGGTACAGGGAGGGGGGTAGAGGTACAGGGAGGGGGTAGAAGTACAGGGAGGGGGGTAGAGGTACAGGGAGGGGGTAGAAGTACAGGGAGGGGGGTAGAGGTACAGGGAGGGGGGTAGAGGTACAGGGAGGGGGGGTAGAGGTACAGGGAGGGGGTAGAGGTACAGGGAGGGGGGTAGAGGCAGAGGTGTACGTAGGATAGGCAGAGGTAGACTAAAGATAAGAAGATAGATTGACAGAGTAGCAATGTCAAATTTATAGGGGGAAAAAACAAGGGAAAGATTGATAGAGATAAATGGAAAGTGATACAGAACTGGAGGATTCGATCGAGGGAGAGTGAGACAGGGATGGATGGAAAACAGTCAGAGAGAGAGATGGAGAGAGCAATGGTCTAAGTGGCATTAAGTGAATATACACTAGGTCATTAGTAATGGTACTGTAATCTAATCAGCCACTTAACAGTCCTCTCTTTTATCCAATAGAGTCAACAGGTTTTCCACCTGCACACACTCACATACACACACACACAGACACACACGTGCAGACACACACACTCACATACACTCACAGACACACACACACTCACATACACACACAGACACACACACATCATGTGCTGAAATGCATTTTAAATCAAGTTTGACTTTATCGTACTGCTGTAGATGCATTTTATAGTTCTACTTTGTGGCCTGCTATGCTGAGAACTGAATTGTTGCGTGTGTGTGTGTGTGTACAGGAAGTGATTGAGGCCATAGCAGAGTGTGCCTTCAAGACCTCACCCTTCCCTGTCATCCTGTCATTTGAGAACCACGTAGACTCGTGAGTCAAAGCCTCTGTCTCTCTCTCTCTCCCTCTCTCTCTCACACTCTCTCTGTCTCTCTCCCTCTCTCTCTCTCTCTCTCTCTCTCTCTCTCTCTCTCTCTCTCTCTCTCTCTCTCTCTCTCACACACTCTCTGTCTCTCTCCCTCTGTCTCTCTCTGTCTCTCTCCCTCTGTCTCTCTCTCCCTCTGTCTGTCTCTCTCTCTCTCTCACACTCTTTGTCTCTCTCCCTCCGTCTCTCTCTCACCCTGTTATTGATTACTTCACTATGGTAATGGCCCCGGCTTCCTCTTAGCATCTTCCCCCTGTCAGAGAGCAGAGAGCTGCTGGAGACAGCTAGCAGGTTCTCTGGGGAATATTTTAGCTACATTATTCTGATCTCAGGCCACATAGGAATGACTAATGGTTGTTCTTGGTCTGTGTGTGTGTGTGTGTGTTTGTCTTGATCTCCAGCCCCAAGCAGCAGGCTAAGATGGCAGAGTACTGCAGGTCAATATTTGGAGATGCGCTACTGACAGACCCTCTGGAGAAATATCCTGTGAGTACATTCACACACACACACACATACATACTCTCTCAAACACACACACACACATACTCTCTCTCACACACACACATACATACTCTCTCTCTCACACACACACACATACATACTCTCTATCTCACACACACACATACATACTCTCTCTCACACACACACACACACACACACACACACACACACACACACACACACACACACACATACTCTCTCAAACACACACACACACATACTCTCTCTCTCACACACACACACATACTCTCTTTCTCACACACACATACATACTCTCTCAAACACACACACATACATACTCTCTCTCACACACACACACACACACACATACATACTCTCTCAAACACACACACATACATACTCTCTCTCACACACACACACACACACATACATACTCTCTCACACACACACGGCCTGAGGCCAGGAAATTATCACACTAACAAACTTATCACACGGGTGAGTGATGTCACGCATGGTCTTACACAGACACAGCACTAGTACACACACACTTTCATTCATTCCGATCATGCCATACAATACACCCTCAAGGGAACTAGCCAGGGGTGCTTACTGTTGCGTAATCATGGCTGAGAAATGTGTCTGCATAAAAAAAACATTTCCCACACATCCATCCCTCTCTATCTCTGTAGAAACCTTTGGGGGTTTTCTTTGGCTTCTAATTTGTTTCTGTACCTCCTGAACACACACGGCTACCATCCTGCCCAGTCTTACGCTGGCCTGGAACATGGAAGGGAATCACAGGGATAATCTGAATGTTCCTTTTCTTGGCAACCTTTTATCTAGTAGCCCCAGTTGCTATGGCTACCAGTCAAAAGCTCGCATTGTCCCTTTGTTGAGGAACTTTTTTCCTCGTTATTCTTACGCAATGATGATCAGACATGTGCGCCCCCCCCCCCCCCACACACACACACACACACACTTTCTCTCTCCTCCTAGTCCCTTCCTCTGCCATTGTGAGGCAGTGAAGTACTGGTGGCCAACAGTGTAGGAGTGATGCAACTTAACTTGAGAACGGATTTTACACAGGCTCTCAAACATGGCAGCTTCCGACAAGTAGTCCACTAGACTCAATGGGTTTGGCATCGCAACCC
>CM042869.1:15564194-15574194 GCA_023658055.1 Thaleichthys pacificus | reverse complement strand
AAAGACATTATAATAATTCCATATGACATAAAACAGTTGTATACTGGCACTGGCGATGGCAGAAACTGCACAAAGTCGATAAATACACATTAAGGGGATGGTTGATGAGCGGTCTCTGCCCCTAGGCTCCACCAATCAGGAGATGGCAGAGTCCTACCAGCCTCCAGATGGTGCTGAGCTCAGCCTCAGACCACACGGCAGGAAGTCCATTGGTGAGTCACGCAGTCACTTCCTGGTTGGCGGCAAAACTCAAAAGTAACGCACTTTCTCTGGGCGGGTGGGACGATGTTTACCACTAACCTCCAAACTAAGCTCCTCCCCTGTCCCCCCTTCCAGGAGAGGTGGAGGCAGAGAGTGAGGATGAGGATGACGATGATGATGACTGTAAAAAGGGATCCATGGATGATGTGAGGGTTTTTCTCCTGCTGAATCTTATTTGACGTATGCCTCCACCGCCCCTTAGTGGCCGGCCCTGGTTGTCTCAGGAGACTGAGATCTGTGTTGGTGCTGTTTTTTTCAGGGGATGGTAGGCAGGGAGGCATTTGCCACTGAGGAGATGTCTAATCTGGTCAGCTACATCCAGCCTGTCAAGTTCAACTCCTTCGAAGCTTCCAAACGTAAGATTCCTTCACAGACTCTTTGAACATTGCAAAACAGTAGGATGGAGTGCACGGGATCGGGTGACTGCTGTGAAGAGGTCATGGTTTCATCAGACACACCAAAGTCACGCAGTGAATCTAATCCACGTGTGAATGGTTGCTTGTCTTTGGCAGAGATGAATCGCAGCTATCAGATGTCCTCCTTCGTGGAGACCAAGGCTCTGGAGCAGCTCACCAAGTCCCCAGTGGAGTTTGTCGAGTATCCTTGAGCTGCATTCACTGTCTGGAGGGTTGAGGTTCGAGACAGAAGTCGATCCTAATCCTGTACTTCTCCCCACAGGGAGATCTGTCATTCTCCTTCCCCTCTACCCTGTGTCCCTTAACTCAGCCTGACAGATACAACAAACAGCAGCTGAGCAGGATCTATCCCAAGGGCACCAGAGTGGACTCTTCCAACTACAACCCGCAGGTGTTCTGGAACGCCGGCTGCCAGCTCGTGGCTCTCAACTTCCAGACGATAGGTGAGGCAGCCCCCCCCCCCCCCCGGGCTGGGTGAGGGTCCACACTGTAGTCTGACCTCCTCACTCCTCTCAGGAAGGACCTGGTAAAAGCATGGGCTTCTCTCTGGAGGAATGTGGTCCAAAAAAAGAAAGTGGTTTCTCTCTGGAGAGATATAGTGAAAGCGTGGTTTTCTCATCAGAAGCACTTTGTAAGAGCCCACGTTTCTCTCCTGAGGGACTTTGTAAAAGCCTGGCTTTCAGTGGTCAAGTGAAGTCCGTCTGATTGATTATGGATGGGTGGGTGTGCTTCGCTCCACAGACCTGTCCATGCAGCTCAATCTGGGCATGTACGAGTACAACGGGAAGTGTGGCTACAGGCTGAAGCCTGAGTTCATGAGACGACCAGACAAGCACTTTGACCCCTTCACTGAGAGTACCGTGGACGGGATAGTAGCTAACACACTGTCTGTCAAGGTGAGTGTGTGTGTGTGTGTGTGTGTGTGTCATTCTACCTGACTACACATGTAAACACACACCTACTAGGTGTGGTGACTGATTTTGATGTCTGTTTCATACTGACTGCCTGACTACCTGCCTGTCTTTTAGATCATATCAGGCCAGTTCCTGACTGACAAGAAGGTTGGCACGTACGTAGAGATCGACATGTTCGGCCTGCCAGTGGACACTCGGAGGAAGGGCTTTAAGACCAAGACGTCTCAGGGCAACGCCATCAACCCTGTCTGGGAGGAAGAGGCTATCGTCTTCAAGAAGGTCAGACTTCCTGAGGCCTGACTGCACTCAATCTCTTATATATGTTATTATATATTATTTATCATCATGTTTGACTTGAGAACCTACTATCATAGTGTAAGTGAAGAAATATAGTGCCATATACAGTGCTACCTGTGGTGCTAATGTCTGTGTGTGTGTGTCAGGTGGTTCTACCCACTCTGGCGTCGTTGAGGATAGCTGTGTTTGAGGAAGGAGGGAAGTTCATTGGCCATCGTATCATTCCTGTTTCTGCCATACGTCCAGGTAAAGAGCCGCCCCCTACTGGACACTTCCTGCATTATCTCATTACACAGCACAGACAGTAAGCAACGTGTGTGTGTGTGTGTGTGTTGCAGGTTATCACTACCTCGGTCTGAGGAATGAGAAGAACCAGACGCTCACCCTGCCTGCTCTGTTTGTCTACCTGGAGGTGAAGGACTACGTCCCAGACACCTTTGCAGGTAACAGCCCACAACCAGGAAAGAGCCCCTCCTCATCTCTACCTGGGGTAGTTAGTCCGGTCCGTGCTCTGATCTAGGGTCCTCCCTGTTTGTGTCCTGGGATGTTCTTAGTACGTGTCTCTGCTCTGTGTCTTAGATGTGATCGAGGCACTGTCCAATCCCATCCGCTATGTCAACCTGATGGAGCAGAGGGCCAATCAGCTCGCTGCTCTCACTCTCGAGGAGGGAGCAGAGGAGGAGGACTCTAAAGAGGTGTGTGTGTGTGCAAGTGTACGTGTGTGCTTTTGTCTGTGTTTTGGTCTGTTTACCGTTGAATGCATGCTTGATTTTGTGTGTTTGTGTCGATATGTGTGTGTGTGTGTGCGTTTGTATTGATGTGTGTGTGTGCGCAGTGAGCATGACTGAACAATCAGTAAGAGATCAATCATAGAGTCCCCAGGCAGGGGGCTGCTCTTCTTTGTGTGAGAAGCGGATTGGGTTAAACCAGGGGGCGGGGAGGAGGGTGGAGGGAGGAGGGTGGAGGCAGTCAGCAGCAGCCATGGTGGGTAATGGAAGCTTGGATGGAGGCTGGGAGATTGCATTTGGGATGGTGGCTGGGCTGTGATGGGTTGGCAGAGAAAGGTGGAGCTCTAGCAGGAGATTCAAGGGGAGGCTGTAGATAAGAGAGGTGACAGTCTGATGTAGAGAGAGAGGTAAGGAGAGAGAGGGAGACAGAGAGAGGGAGAAGGAGGGAGAGGGAGGGAGGGAGAGAGAGGGGAGAAGACAGATGGAGAGAGAGAGAGAGAGAGAGAGAGAGAGAGAGAGAGAGAGAGAGAGAGAGAGAGAGAGATGAGGTATGAGAAGAGTTTCACAGGGTGGGTACTCCTGCCCTCTTTCCCTTCTGATTTGCCAGCTGAACTCATCTCAGACAGGGCCAACCAATCCTGAGCTGCTTCATGCAAACTCCATGGCAACGGTAGCCTAGTGACGTTTTGGGCTTACCATGTAGTGGCTGGAAATGAGAGAGGAGTCCAAGAGATTGGTGGAGAGAAGGAAGTGGAACAGAGAGGAGTGCAGCTTATTTACTAGGATTTCCTCCAGTCATCTGTAGGGAACGTACGTCTGAGTTCGAGGTGTTGAGGACAGATAGAGAGATAAAGTTGAGAGGAGGTTGTGAGTGTGATGATGAGTCATGCTGAGAGTGGGCTACCAGAGTTATGTCTACAAGGTCTCCTACAGGTCACAGGTATGGCACTCAAACCTGCTCCATTCTTTATCTTCAGGTGATGTTTTCCTGTGTGTTTATGACAAGAGTTGGACTTGAATGAACTGGAACTTATTGGGTTTGAGGTGTTTGCTAAAGAGGCCTTGGATTAATTAAGCTATTACATTAGGCTGAATCAGTTTGGATGTGTCTTGCGCTTTGTATGAGAAAATCTGTATGTTTGTATGAGAACAATTTCTCAAAATTAATCCCCACCACTCAACCCTGCTCTCAGATATGGTAATGTTGACTAATCCTGGGATGTTCTCGTCTGTGATTGGCAGGTTGATGCAGGGGGCGAAGCCCCCTCGGAGCCTAGTGTGGACCCCCCAAGACTCAGCCAGACCCCCAACGGCCAAAACCACACCCCCATCATCACCCCCAAACCCCCCTCTCTGGTCAGCCACCAGGCTCAGCCCACAGGTACACACCCGCAACCTGGCAACCCACAACCTGGCAACCTCCAACCTGGCAACCCCCAACCTGGCAACCCAAACCCTTCACTGATCGACACGATGTGCAGGCTCCAATCTGGCAACCGACTCTTTTCTGGATGTGCTCAGTCGATGCCCTCTCATAAACAGGGGCTTCAATGTAGCAACTAACAATGACACATTGCTCACAGTGCAATGCTGCTAAAACCCGGGTTGTTTAGATTTGGTGTTATTTATAGCATGTGCTATTTAGATAATGCATTATTAATAACACTGCATGTGTCATTTTAAAATGTTATTTACAATACGGGACATTTACAAAACGTGTCGTTGACTCCTGCGAACAGGGCCGGTGAAGTCAGCCGCCAAGACGGAGGACATCATCCAGAGTGTCCTCACAGGTACGTCTGGCTGCTGTCGCCCACCGCTCTCACACACGCACGTCCTTGTACCCTCACGTGCCGCTGTGCACTGAAGCTCCGGGTCACGCGCCGCAGCCGCGGGGCTGAGGGTCTGGAGGAGAGCATGAGCGTGACGGCTGTTCCTCCTCCGTCCCCTCTGGGGGTCTGGAGGAGAGCATGAGCGTGACGGCTGTTCCTCCTCCGTCCCCTCTGGGGGTCTGGAAGAGAGCGTGACGGCTGTTCCTCCTCCGTCCCCTCAGACATGGACGCCCAGACGGCGGAGGAGCTGAAGCAGCAGAAGGCCTTCGTCAGGGAGCAGAGGAAGCAGTACAAGGAGATGAAGGAGCTGGTGCGGAAGCACCACCGCAAGACCAGCGAGCTCATCAAGGAGCATACGGCTCGCATGGCCGAGCTGCAGAACCAGCACCAGCGCAAGCGCTCGACCATGCAGAAGAGCCTCAAACGAGACGGTAAGAAAAGGTAGGTAGCCCTGCTCCTCCTCCTCCTCCTCCCACTTCTCCTCTTACTGCTTCTTCTCCTCCTTCTTCTCTCCTCACAGAACTGGTGGTTCTGCTGGAGGTCTGTTTCTAGATCAATCTCTCGTTCTTTCTCTTCTCTCTCTCTTTCTCTCTCTCTTTCTTTCTCTCTCACTTTCTCTCTCTCTCTCTGTTGTTCTTTTTTCTTTCTTCTCTAATACACTTGCAACGCTCACACTGCATGTTATTCCTGTTGGAGAGCCTGTCTGGGCTGGCCTGTGTGTTGAATCACAATGAGTGGATTAGATCACATTAGCTCTGCACCTTAGAGCCAGCAGAGTCAGCGCTCTGAGAGGGACACACACAGCTTCCAACTGAAACTATCCCGCACTTGATAAACACAGACACACACACACAGAAGCACAGAGAAAGGGACACCCATGCTGATTGTAAGTTGACCTCAGTGTGTGAATATGTGTTTGTGTGTATGTGTGTGTCTGTGTGTGTCTGTCTGTGTGTGTCTGTGTGTGTGTCTGTGTGTGTGTCTGCGTGTGTCTGTGTGTGTGTCTGTGTGTGTGTGTGTGTGTGTGTCTGTGTCTGTGTGTGTGTGTGTCTGCGTGTGTGTGTGTGTGTCTGCGTGTGTGTGTGCGTCTGTGTGTGTGTCTGTGTGTGTGTGTGTGTCTGTGTGTGTGTGTGTGTGTGTGTGTCTGCGTGTGTGTGTGTGTGTGTGTGTGAGCGCAGCAGGTCGGAGCACTCCCTCTCTGCTCTGGAGCAGGAGCTGCAGGATCTGGAGCAGGAGAGCGTCCAGAGGCTCTCAGAGCTGAAGGATCAGCAGCAACAGCAGCTGCTCACCCTCAGACAGGAGCAGTACTACAGCGAGAAGTACCAGAAACGAGAGCACATCAAGCAGGTACACACACACACACGCTGCCTGCTCTCTGAGTGTCCTGTAGTCCTCTGGTGCAGAGAGTCTCATCAGCACCGATTAGAGATGATCTGCTGACCCCAGACCTGCTTACGTTGTCCCCAGTGTTTGTGTTGTGCTGTGAGAGGTGGAAAGGCCTAATGGTCACTGATCTGTGAACAGCTGATCTGTGAACAGCTGATCTGTGAACAGCTGACTTCTGGACTTTTGATGGAGTGGTACTCAGCTGTCTCTCTTTCCCTCCTTCACTCCCTTTCTATATCTCTCTCTATCTCTCCCTCTGTGTCTCATGGTCTCTCTCTCCTCTCTCTCTCTTTCCCTATCTCTCTATCTCTCCCTCTGTTTCTCATTGTCTCTTTCTCTTCTATCTTTCTCTCTCTCTCTCTCTCTCTCTCTCTCTCTCTCTCTCTCTCTCTCTCTCTCTCTCTCTCTCTCTCTCCTCTCTCCCTCTGTTTCTTATGGTCTCTCTGTCTCTTCTCCCTCCCTCTCTGTCTCTCTCTGCAGCTGGTGGAGAAGTTGACCACCATAGCAGAGGAGTGTCAGAGTGCCCAGATGAAGAAGCTCAAAGATATCTGTGACAAGTAAGATCACCTGCTGCATATACCCACACAGCCACACACGTGCACACACACGTGCACACACACGTGCATACACACGTGCACACACACATGCACAAACACTCTCTCTCTCTCTCCTTCTGAAGAGAGAAGAAAGACATAAAGAAGAAGATGGACAAGAAGAGACAGGAGAAGATAAATGAAGCGAAATCTAAGGATAAGAACGTGACTGAGGAGTGAGTGTTCAGGGGGGATCAAGATAATGTTGCAATACTGCAGCTGACCACTAGATGTCAGTAGCAGATAAAGCTACATTGTGGGGGAGCTGTCTGAAACTGAGTTCTTCTTCTCTCCTCAGGGAGAAGCTGGAGATCAACAGGTCGTTTGTCAACGAGGTGGTGCAGTACATCAAACGGGTACGGCCGCGGGTGGAGACACCTATCACTGTTATTTTTGTTGTTTGTTCTATTTATTGAAAATCTAAATCGATTGTATGTAAATGCACAGTGATTGAGGCAATGATTGCTGTAAAGTTTGGTTTGACCCTAACCCCAACCCCGACCCCATCACTTACCCTGACCCCTTCAATGACCCTGACCCCATCACTGATCCTGACCCCATCACTGACCCTGACCCCCCTATCTGTGTGTTCAGCTGGAGGAGGCTCAGAGTAAGAGGCAGGAGAGACTTCTGGAGAAGCACAAGGACGTCCGGCAGCAGATCCTGGATGAGAAGCCCAAGGTAAGAACCCCTAGCTCTGCCTGGAGGGTGGGTGAGGCTGGAGGGGGGGTGAGGCTGGAGGGTGGGTGAGGCTGGAGGATGGGTGAGGCTGGAGGGTGGGTGAGGCTGGAGGGTGAGTGAGGCTGGAGGGTGGGTGAGGCTGGAGGGTGAGTGAGGCTGGAGGGGGGGTGAGGCTGGAGGGGGGGTGAGGCTGGTGGGTGAGTGAGGCTGGAGGGTGGGTGAGGCTGGAGGGGGGGTGAGGCTGGAGGGGGGGTGAGGCTGGAGGGTGAGTGAGGCTGGAGGATGGGTGAGGCTGTTTGCGTGTGTACCGTGAGAGCATGTGCCGTCATTGCCATGACAGCCGTTGTCACTGTGATTGTAGGAAGACGGCTGTCCTGAGGAACAGGGTAAGACATCTTCTCCCTCTGTGTCTCTAACACAGCCTTGACCTGGCAGCATTAATACCCCAGCTTCCTGGTCCAGCCTCACTGGACCATAACACCAGGATATGAATTCTGAGCTCTGCATCTAGGCCTTCTCTGGCACCCATGTCTCTGTAGAGAGCTCCAGTAGGAGCTCTGGCCATGCACTGTAGGCCTGCCTCCGACAAGCTTTCGATGTACCCTCTAATACACTTACTGGACTCTGTGCGACGTCACTCGTCAACCTAGCTGCTGTCTGCTTGTGTTATCTCTGAGCTATATGAGCCAAATGTTATGTACAAGCGTGAAGTGGAGTTTTTTTTGTGCGGTTTACCTCAGTGAACTCCTTCTCTGTAGTCTATGAGCCGTGACGTTACGCTAACCTGCATGCAGACAGACATGTTGAAAACAGCACTTAACACGGCCCTACCGGTAGGTTCCGGAACAGCATGGAAGCTTCATCTTATTCTTCTCTCCTTTCTCCTCCTCTCCTGCCCTGCCTGCTTCCTGACCAAGCTGACACAAGTGTGATACAGTACATAGGGAGTCAGGTGGCTGAACGGTTAGGGAATTGGGCTAGTAATCAGAAGGTTGCTGGTTCGATTCCCGGCCATGCAAAATGACTTGTGTCCTTGGGCAAGGCACTTCACCCTACTTGCCTCGGGGAATGTCCCTGTACTTACTGTTGCTCTGGATAAGAGTGTCTGCTAAATGACTAAATGTACATTGTACTAAATGCAGCTTTTGGAATGCACTGTAAGCATCGTTCGCCTTGTAAATCACGCCCCCCTGCTCCAGAATCAGACCGCCGCTCATCCCTTCACCACTAGAGGGCTCTCTAGCTCACAACATCCCACGCTACAACAGCCAAACAAAATCGTATCCTGGAGGTTTGTACCGAATACGCCGTTCAAAAACACAAGCTGCGAGCGTGCTCTCTGGAGCGGAACGCTCTCGGTTCCTTGGCAGTCATCTGAGGTGTGTGGGTGCGTGTAGCATACATTCTACATATGTCACCTCTATCCTCATCACACCATCCCGCAGTCGCTGTCTGCCATGACACCCCCACACAGAGCCCACGTAGCCACGGCAGCGCTGGGACTACGTGACTGGGACTGTGTCGGTCTACGTCGTCGCACATTTCACTGCACCTTGGAGGGAGATCAGGACGGAGGAGGAGAGGAGGACTACAGGAATCTGGTGTACTGTAGAGTGTATTACACACAGACACACACATATACATTGATACATAGGCTACTATATACTGTATAGCCCCCTAAGCTCGCACACACAAATTCACACACATACAAACATTCACACACACTTACAGTACTGTACACACACACACACGCTTCGTCCTGACCCAGTTTCTCCTATGGGCTCCGAGCAGGCGCTAATGGACAGCTATAACCATCCCTGGTCTGTGGAGACCCTGAGCTCTCTGTGCAGCCTACCTGGGTTACTTGTATTGCGTGTGTGTGTGTGTGCGTGTGTGTGTGTGTGTGTGTGTGTGTGTGTGTGTGTGTGTGTGTGCGCGTTCCTCCAGTCCAGGCCAGCTATCCCCAAAGTCCAGAGGAGACAGACACGACAGAAAGCAGAGAGCCTCATGTCCAGTTTTAACTCTCTAACCCATTTCCTCTGGCTCCAATGGCCATCTCCCACGCCCACCAATCAGTCTGGACGTTTAGTAACCTGAGGAGACTGGACAGGCTGGTGGAGTAGTAATGATACTAATGAAACAGGAGATTGCACATCATGATGTGGTCAGGGGAGAGGTACTGGATCATGTGATTATGGAAGAGACAATGAGGACCTCCATTAGCTGGCTCTGTATGCAGAGCTAGACTGGGATGGAGGACGTTGGGTGAAACGGAGACAAAGGAGATGAGAGAGGAGAAGGGCGTGTGGCCGGATGGAACGAGAGCGAAGGAGACACAGAGACAGGAAGACGGAGTGGAAGAAAGAGAGAGGGTCAGAGAAAGAGAGAGAGAAGCAGAGAGGAAGTGAGAGGAAAAGAGAGAGGAGGAGAGGAAGAGAGAAGCAGAAAGGAAAAGAGGAGGAGAGGAAGAGAGAAAGACGGGTGGAGAGAAAGAGAGGAGAGGAAGAGAGGCGGAGGGGAAGAGAGGAAGAGAAGTGGAGAGAGAGAGGTGTAGAGGAAGAGAGAGGAGAGGAAGAGAGGAGGAGGGGAAGAGGTGGAGAGAGAGAGAGGAAGAGAGGAAGACAGAAAGACAGATGGAGAGAGACAAAGGCGGAGAGGAAGAGAGATCCTGTCTGTCTGACATTCCTCTCGGTGTGTGTCCTCAGGTGTCAGCGTCCTGCTAACGGTCCAATCAAAATGGCCCGCAGGAGTCCTCTCTCCACAGCATGGCCACGACAGCATGGCCACGGCCTTAATGAGCATCAGCACTCCCCGGCTCTCAGCTAGCCTCCTCCTCCACCAGCCTGGCAGGGTCCCGTGCAGGAGGCAGCAGGGAACTCCCGCTCTTTTAGG